>JAGTTH010003243.1:0-164163 GCA_022606485.1 Agraylea sexmaculata
TAAATGATAAGTTGCTTTATAGAATAAAAGTATAATGGAAATAACATATTTCTTTAAACTAAATTAATACATTAATTTACAATGGGAATTACAAGAACAAGGCTATAATATTATTGATTATAACTTTTAGTAATTTTTTTAATGTAGATTTGTAAATTGTACCGTGACGCCTTCCCTATTGACGGGAGTCCGTTTATAAGGGCTTGGCCAGGCCACCTTGGCCTTTACGGGAGAATATAGTAGAGATGGTTTCCCAGGCCACCACACAGCAATGAGTACTTAAGATCTAGTTTGCTAAGCTAGATCTACCAAGTGACTCCGGTGCCGTGAATCGAACCCGGGAGTCTTCACTCACGAATCCGTTACACTAACCACTGGGCCACAAAGCCGCTCCTTGTGTATATTATTGTGTGTATAAATATTTATTTATTGTAAATTGTTCTCGTCAGCTGTGTATATGGATATGGATGGGTTTTTTTAAAAAGTGCATTGACAATAGACGGACGCATCAGTACATGTTTTCAGTTTTCAGCGTTGAGCTTCAGACAAACCGATTGCGGCTGAAGTCAGAACCAGAGAGGCATTGTAGTGCAAAACATTCGACTATTGTACTATATCCATACAATGGACGACCGACTTTTTAACGTTTCTGTGTCATCGCTGCCATTTTGAGCATCCATAATGGACACGACTTTACTGCTCCACTCTTAAACCAGTCTACCTGACTACACCAGAAACCTCTCGCCCCACAATACTATCTTCCATCATACATAATACCCCTATGCCTCATACGGCTAGTCTATCATATTTAGATCATTCATATCATTCAAAATAAATCCCACAACTCACTCAACTACCGACGAATATTTTTAGTGAACAAACATGAATCGTTAATTAAAAAATACCGACAGATTTGCCTAGCTCATTACAGACTCTCAATTTTTCGTATTAATAGTCATAACATAATCTGTTGACCGTGAACTAACAATAATATTGATATACGTTGTATCACCGGATAATAGCTAAGATAAGACGCGTGGCTACAAATACTGAAGTCATGGGTTAAAATCCCGCTCAAGTAAAAAAAAAAGATTTGATCAGTTATTACGACTGGGAGATCAGGAATAATATTAATAAAATCGCGATAAATCGTCTTGATCCAGGTTTACTCTCACTTCCATGGAGCTTTTTTGGACACAATAACGTGTTAATTGTCTGTCGGTGATTTTAACTATTACTAGTTACACAGGTCACTAACAGAGCGGCTCTACCTGACTGAATCGCCTCAGTATTTACCTTACAAAAGAGGAAATCAGAATAAACCGGAGTCAAGACAAGGTCAAGGGTTATCAGATTTCCTAAAATTGCAGATTTTTAAAAAACATTTAAAATAATATTAATGTCTATATGTTTGTATATATTATATAATAATGTATTTTGATAGATACACATTATTATTACAAATCTACAATTATAAAACATTTTGACGTAAATGCAAAAAAAGTATATTTTATAAAATTTCTACTTTCCTAAAAGGTGCTTAATAGAGTATATATATTTTAAGAAATTAGAATTAATGTGAATATGTAATTTTCGTGCTTATATAGGTATATTTGTCAACCACCAATTTGATTTAAGCCAATTCAAGCTATAATAATACTAGTGCGATAATACCTAAGTGGATTTTTTATGGGGTGAGTTAGGTTTGGGCCAACAGGTAAATTGTCACCGTTTGAAGTGGCTTTAACGGACAGTTGATTTTAGACGTGGCACTATCATTAATGAGTGTATTTAGGCTTAGTTCATGTAATAAGTCTGATGTGACATATTTGAAGTGTTTGTAGATGTAGCAGAATATACGCATAGGTGTTAATTAAACGATGTGACCATGTCGCCTCTGCACAAACTCATACACAATGCATATTCCACATATTGTCCTTTCTAGCTACTAGTACTGACTGGATATAATGACCATCATCACTACTACCACTTGTAACTAATCAAAGGCCTTTGCATATGCCATTATTGTAACAACCATTGCTCGAATGTACCGTTCAACAACTTACACTCTATCATGAGGACTCGTTCAAACCACAGAGCAATAAAAGCCTCGCAATCGAGGGTCATTACAATCTCAATATTATATTAAATAAAGAGGGATATCGACACAATAGGAATAATTTATTGAATCTGAAAAGGAGGTATTATGGAATTAATGAATTAACTACCCACTAAAATAATCGGTGGGACAACGAACTATAGTTGTAGAATATTTGTCAGATTTATTCTAAATAAAATTTTAATTGTATTAATTTATATTCATTTTCAAAAACATTCAATATTTCACATATTAAAATATACATTTTACCTACGTAAATTACTAAATTTATTTTGTCTTAAAATCAAAGAATAAGCCATCTTTCAAGTAAATAAATTATATTTGTGTAAACTTAACTGCTCATTGTGTGGTCATGGGTACAAATCCCGCTCAAGACAAAAAAAATTAAATTGATTTGATCGGTTATTACGACAGTGAAATCGGGAATAATATTAATAAAATCGCGATCGATCGTCTTGATCCAGGCTTACTCTGATTTCCTGGATTTGAAAGTAAATACTTGGGCGATTATTAAGTCGGGCAGAGCCGCTCTGTCGATGACCTGTGTAACTAGTAAAAGTTAATATCATTGAAGGAAAATTAACACGTTGTCGTGAATAGAAAACCCTTTCAAAAAAATACCCTTCTTACAAAAAAGCTCCTTGGGGTGTTAAATGAATAAAATAAATATAATTAACCTATCTAAAAAAATGTATATAAAATTCACTAAAATAAGTGCCACAATATTATAATTACTGATAGAACCAAAAATGATGTTATCTATTATGTATCTAATAGAACATATGTATAATCATCTTTATGTTTAAATTTTGTGGAAACGTTGAAAATTACATAAAAACTATTTTTATTAATTTCCACAAACTCGATGATTAATTGAAAAGTTTACAATATAGTATTTGCCGTTAAAGTTTATAGTTTGTATCAAATCAGTTTCTGCTTTAAAAGAAATTTGCTCGGAGGGATGTATAATGTTTGAAATTTTCATGAAAGAGCCGATTGAGAAGCCAAGCCGGCTTAAAAACGAATGTAGTTCAGTGTTGGTTCATTGAGCAGTTATATGGTAATCTATAGGCTAAACTATCGGATTGGGGATTAAGTGAAGCTTTTTATATCGGTAATGTGCCCCCGTCAAACACACCCTTATTCACCTTTCATGCTTCGACCACCCTCTCTAACCGACAAGACTACCGTATAAATATTTACCGATACGATGTGATATTAATTAATTTCAATCTGGAATTGTTAACCGAGATAATCACAGGCAATGTAAATTCCGGTCACAGTGAAATTTTCAATCGATGATCTCCAACGAAGCGTTTCTAATTATGATAATTAATTCCTAATAGGATTTTACCGAATTCTCCATTATTGAATACAGCGTAACAACTTGTGTCCAATCTAAAATTAAATAAATGTACATACTTTTAGAAATGTCATGTACCTGATGAGAATAAAATTAATATTATTCTAATTTTTCAACATTTATTTATTTTACGCCCCAAGGATCTTTTTCTGAGAGGGTTTTATATACACAATAACGTGTTAATTTTCTGTCGCTGATCTTAACTATTACTAGTTACATAGGTCACCGACTTAATAATCAGTATTTACCTTACAATACAAGAAATTAGAGTAAAATTGGATCAAGACGATGGATCGTGACTTTATTAATATTATTCCAGATGTTCTAGTCGTAATAACCGATTACATTAATTTTTAAAAAATTGACTTGAAAGGGATTTTAACCCATGACTACATTATTTGTAGCTACGCGTCCCCTTAGCTATTATGCTGGTAAGATGGAAAAAAACATATTTTTATATTCACAAATAAATATTTTTTGTAATGAATAAAACACGTGAAATTGACGTTTCAAATGGGTCAATATGCTTCAAAGTATTTTGTTAAATTAATGCACTAAATTATCTTTGACATATACCTAAATCATCAATGTAATTGTAAATCATTTTACAGATCTTGAATTTATAAATAATATTGTACAAAACATGGCGTGAAATATATGACTGAAAATTAACATACTTTTAGATTGTATAGGTTTTTATGAAAAAAAAAGAATTGTCGCTCCCCTAAATTGTTCCTGGGACTCACAAATCAAAATTTATTCCGATAACGGGAGGCCAACCTTTGGTCCTCGATCTGGCAGGTGTCCTCTGTTCCCCCATTCGCAATTAATAATTCCTCCCAAACCCACATTTCAACAAAATATAGCCCCAATTACCATTTTTATACGACTTTACATTGTAATCTGCCGTTTTTAGTATAAATTAAAATAATATTAATTTATAATAACATGTATTATGTATGTTACAGCGCCAACAAGTCAACTTTGATAAGTTTAAATGCATTCTGGGCAGAGCTCATTGCCTTTGAATGATTCTTTGAAGATTATGAGAGATTTTCTTTCTAGCATAGAAATAAATTCATCTATTCGAATGGGTGTAGCATTCAGAGCAATGCTATCCTGCGTCTCTTAATAGCTTTTCACAGTGTGGATGAGGGTGACCCGGGAAAAATAGCCATTCCATAGGTGATTTACTCACGGTGTACCTCCCGCTGCTTGCGGTCCTATTATATGTACACACATACAATATAAATAATTCCTAGGAGACTGTCGAAACAACGTGCTGTCGTTAACATATTTTACGTAAATCCAAGCACCGACGCTCTTTTAAATCCGACAAAACCTGTGAGTAATAGTGAGGCGGTAGATAAAAAACATACATATAGAAAAACCAGTGGGACCAGATTACAGGGCTGGACTATCTGTCCGTTTCTCTGTTGGGTTCCCCTTTTTGTTTTTGTTGTTGTTCTGGCTGTGCGGTGACGGAATTACGTTACGAAATCGCCGACACTCATTTTCCAATTTTCCGCGCGAAGGGACAAGGCTGTCCCTTCTAAACCACCCTTGTCCCCATTCCAGCTCTACAATTTTGAGGGTACACACTTCTGTCAAACAAAAAAATACACCCACACATATGTACGTACTCTTGTTTTGTCAATGCACACATCTATGTATGTTTTTCATATGTGTTTGAACCCATGTAATCAACGCGAGAGACCAGGCAAAAAGATAATTCGAATAACTTTCAGTGAGTGAACTAAGCTTTGCCTATTTACTTTTATCTTACAACTACTTCATATGTAGTCTTACTTAATTGGATCTCAATTACCTCGCTTATATAAAATAATCACATGTTAAGATACTTTACAAATCGATCTCATAGGACAAGACTCATCTGTTTTTTTATAATAAGACAATATTTTACAGTATACCTACTAATTAAATGGTGATTGCAAGTCTAAAAAAACCTTATGGTGCATTCATACACTCACTCGAATGCATTCGTGCTAATGTTCGCTAAAATCCAATTTAATATTGTTAACTCGCAATTTTACGCATTACGCGAATGTATGATTGGTGTTCAAAATATTTGATTTAATTTAGTTTAATTTCACCGCACAATCAATGAATCAAGGCAAATTTTGACGAATATGCCATCCACACTTTCGCTATTCGTCTGTATAGCATAGTCGGAAATGTCTAGACTGATTGTAGGACTTCATTTCAAATAATTAGTATTTATGATTGTGCTTAACAACTAACGTTCAGTATATTCATGAATTACATTGTAATAATGTCACAGCACAATTGAATGGCCTAAAATAAACAGTGTTCATTCCCACGGACGTTGCCCCTAAATGTAATTAACGCTAATAAATAGGGCGTATCAAAAATCTGTGCTTCCCGCTTCGCCTCGACTTGGGGCAATCCATCACTTCGATTGAAACGATAAAAACAATAAAAAGATCGTAATATAAAGCTGAGAGACGTGCCGCCTTAAAACAATCAAAAACATGTGTCATCCATACATATAAATGTATAAAGTGGTGTCAGAGAGGATAACGACTGCGGCAGATTGTGGTGAACTTGGTTAATTGTACCGAGATGCGGGATAGACCCGGTTAACAGCCCTCTACTCTCCCGGATATTAATATATATTTGGCCTCTTTGTCATCTCGTCTGCTATGTTATCTTCCTTTCGCAAAACAAAACTTTGAATTATTTATATGCCATCAGACCCGGTACAAGTTGAGAAGATTTTAATCCATTCATGTCAAACACATACCCACATACCGAAATGATCAAGAATTACGAAACAATATTTATATATGTACATATATTCAACGGTTTTTTATCCCTAAAATAAAATTATTAGTGTTTACCTATAAATACATATATTTTTATATCATACTGCAGTACCACTAGAGCATTACGGGGGATCCCTAGTCGCCATGATGATAATGCAGCACTCGTCAGTTGGAACATGAAAAAAAATACACTATCCATTCAAAGAACATGTACGAAATTGTATAGTCCTGGAAATAACCTCAACGGTGGATCATAAAATAGACAGTTTTAAAAGTGTAAAACATCGATTATTTTAATTATGGTAATCAATTTTATTTTTTTATTCTGAATACAAAAATCATTCTTGAAAGTGTTTGTTATCCGATATGTTTTTTGTTCGGACTGTTGATTAACCGATCCCCCATTGTATTTTGTTTTTCCTCTACATTATCCAAGTATGCATTGTGTCTATTAAATTCTTATTTCCTTCAACATATGAATTTCCCTAATACGTTTATAGCTCGTTCATTAGCCATCGTTAAATTCCAATAATAAACAAACTACTCCGATGGGAAAGCGCAGGTGGTATAGAAATTCTACAGCGCCAATAAAGGGTTGCTAGATATAATAAAAATGCATATATTCTCTTAAAAATACTTCGATCGAATGAAACTTGAATAGAATGTCAGACCAGCCGGATATTCCGGGAGTAATGTGTGGAGATGTATTGCTTTGTCGCCCACATAGTAAAGAGGCGCATTGACTTCTGATCCCGGGTGTATGTCTGACTCACTTTTATATCACTCACTTAACGTTCATTAGACCACTGGTAATTGTAACGAACTCACCCGCTTAACATGTCCATTAATTCTGGCTAATACTTCTCTCCTGTCTGCATGTCTGCCACAGAGGTGGCCCCAATTAAAACCCCTGTACATACAATAATTATAATCACTCAGATGACGCATACTGAATGTGACCGCTCCCATTTTACTTAAAAATCGATTGCAGTAATTCACGGATGATTAGTCCATATAGACATATTCTAGTAAATCACCACACCCCAATCAAATGTATATAAATCCTTGTTAAAACAATTTTTATAGTAGCCCAATGATTAGTTTGTTGAATTCGTGAGAGAAACTCTCAGGTTTGGTCCATGGCGCTGGCAATGGATATCACTTGTAGATCTACTAGATCTGAAGGACTCATTGCTGTGGGGTGGCCTGGGAAACCACCTCATCTATATTCTCCCGTAAGGGCCAATGTTACCTGGCCAACCTCTTACAAACGGAATCCCATCAATGGGGAAGGCATCACGGTATATCCTATCAAAACAAGTGCACACGACCGAATTTCCTTGTGTTAGAGCGTCTGTGGTGTTGATTTGAGATACTAATGTCGAATATAATTGAATTTTCACGCCAAATTAGGTTAATTTGATAAAAACCCTACCTAAACTAATCTGACATATTGAACTCTATATTGAATGCATAAGCTATAAAAATGGCGTTAAACATTATAACAGAATAGATACTGTTAAATTTGTCTCCAGCCACACACACTAACATTTATGATTTGGATGTGTGCATTGTCAAATCAAACTTCAAAACATTTTTTTATTTTTTTATTCCTGAAAGATATAAACTTCCACAATCATGCACTTTAATGTCAAAAACGACAACAATTATAAAATATCCAACGAATAGATATAAACATTAGATATCGCATTGCATATAAATAATTCGTGCAATTTTGTGTATCCCGTGTATTGTTGCAATCTTCTCTCCTATTCGATAAAGGAATAAGTGTGTCTCCCTCACTCAACACATTTCTAGTGACCCCGAGAGTGATTGTGACAATACTTTGGCGATTAAAACGCAATAATATTATAAACAACTTAAAGAAGTACTCAGTAGTAAAAACTGAGCCTAGATCTATTTGATTGTATGTTTGAGTCCATATGACATATAGTAACAATGCATTTACCCATTTTACCGTGAAATATAACTGTAAATATGAAGCGAGATGTTTACAGTATAATGTTTGTCAGGTAACTCATATTTTTGGCCACTTGATCCACTAGAACTAACCACGCATTTAGTCACTCATGCGATATCTTATGTTTATATCTATGATCCAACGATAATCAAAGCGATGACATTTTGACAGCTACCAACTTCGACTTCAATCACACATTAATTTAAGATGATGTAAACAAAACATGGTTCTTAAAAAAATAAATAAATTATTCCAAATAATAATGAACACTAATGCAATTTTCCAAAGGATATTATTTTTATAAAATAAATCTTGTGAATGAAATTACAATAGCTGAAATGTTTTGTTTAATAAAATGATATTCAGTTAAATATCTGCATTACTAAAGATACCATTTTGTTATTCAAAGGCTTTCGTAGAGTACTAGGGGTAGGATAATCCGGCCGAAGAAGTAATCCTAGTATAATTCAGTACCATTGTTAATTTTACACGTGCTGTCCATCACCGCAAAGACATACTTAAAACGATTCTAAATAAATTAAACCATTACTACAATTTTTGAATGAGATTCAAAAATACTAAGCGATATTTGCAATATAAACCCTCTTACAATTTAATGAATTTCGAAGATTATTTAAGAAACATAATTTAGAAAAGTTGTGGTGTATAAAAATAGTGTTAATTGGGCAATAAATATTATTTATTTTTTCTGCATGATTAACGTTTCTCCACTTGCCCCTGTGAGTCAAATGTCAAAGGTTATATTGTCTCGCCTCATACACAATTAAAACCACTTAATTTGTTATGGGATTTCTTTTGTCTTTTCATGGTATGAAGGAATTTGATACATGCCAAGAAGAGCTCAGACAACTACGAGTATACGAAATCGTTAGGTTTCCTCGTTGAACATATTTCACGTATCTATACTATTTGTTTGTATTTAATGAATCCTTATTATCGATTTTAAATGTTCGGTATTATTTAATTAACTTTTCTTTTCAATATTTTTATATACTCAATAAATGAACAACATACATACGTGATTAACAAATAATGAATTTTTAATGAAGGGTAGTTTGAAGCAATGTAGTGTATGAAGTTCAAAATAAATTAACCTTTAAATTTGATACAAATTCTCGGAAGTTACATTAAAATACGTACATACATATATGCAATGAAATATAAAATTCTATAAACATTAAGGTTATCGGTTGTGCGTATATAAGTTTAAAACATCGTTTAACTCATTATATAAAACAGCTTAATGGATAATGCGCGACTAAAAATACCGTAGTCATAGATTCAAATCCCGCTCAATTAAACAAATTATTTGATCGCTTATTACGACTGGGAGATCGGTAATATTAAAATCCACATCGATCGTATTGATCCAGGCTTACTCTGATTTCCTGGAGTGTAAGTTAAATACTGGCGCGATTATTAAATGGGGCCGTCCTTTTGGTGACCTGTGTAATTATTAATAATTAGGACCATTTACAGATTAGTAAATTAACACTAAATTAAAAAAAGACCTTCGAAGCGTATATAAAGAAATATGAATAGGTTTAAGTTTGATCAGTTTATGCCGTATTAAAATGATTAAAAAATCTATTTCACTCTTTCCGCATATGATTGTGTCCCGTTCTAAAATATGTACTTTTCAATAATTTAAGAGAAATTGTAAACAAATGCCCACCACACTTCTGTACATGTTTTTTAGATCGGGACAGAGTCATATGCAGAAAGATATTCATTTTTGTTCAATTTTGGCACAAGTATGATTTTCCTGTAAGATTCAAATCCCTGACTCATTTTAATTTGCGTTCTACTTGATCACCGAGAGGTAAAAATATGAATTAACGCTTTGTTGTATTTAAAAGCTGATTTTTGTATAAAACTTTAAAAATGCCCTGGTGGCGTATATAAATAAATAAATAATGTACCTGATACTACATTAATGACAATGCACATAGCCAATTAACAATGTTCAGTATATGTGTAAGATATCAATAAGTATGATCTCAAAATCCTCATTTGTAAACGTCATGGTATTAGATAGTCAAAGTCAGTTGTCTAGGTGACTGACTAACAAGGATCGACCACTGCGGCCATTGACATCGCTCGCTTGGCTAATTCGACAAATAATGAAAATTTCACACGAGCATCTTATCAACATTGCGGCTCTCTTCATCAACATTTATGATTCAATTTTCCTTTATGGGAATAGCGAGCGGCGAAGAGGAGTGGGCGAATTCGGGAGGGGCGGTGAACAACTGTGTAGGGCGACGGCGCCAGTCTCTCACAGCCCACCGAGGCGCCGCGACGCATACTACACCCTTCTACAAACACCTCCACGAACATCATCGAGTGTGATCATTATAAATATACCTCTGTGCGCACAGTGAACAAAAACAAAAGTTGTATAACATTATTCAGTGTTGTTTTCCATCGAGTTTTCTGGGATCTTTTGCCCGGGGAGGGTTGTGCAATGTTAAATTGTTCATCGTCCGCAGGTATGTTAGTTTCGTGTAATCCGCATTTATATTTATCTATAATTGTTCTAATCTAAAACTTTACCCCAATCTGAAAAGGGTCATCCTATAAATCCACCACTTAAACTGACCCCAGCTATTACAAAATATAATATGCCGGACCGCTCTAAATTCGAGCATTGATTATGATCAATCTTTTATAATCCGTGCAATACGTAATTAAATTCGCAAAACTTTAATATATTTTTAAATTAAACATCAATCAGTATATCAGAGTTGGTTCACACTATTCTTTTACTTTACATACACACTTCCTATTATATTAAAAAATATATTTCAAATAAATAAATATCCCGAGACGCTTACCCTATTAACGGGAGTCCCTTTGCAAGGGGTTGGCCAGGCCACCGTGATTTTTACGGTAGTATATAGTAAAAGTGGTTTCCCAGGCCACCACACAGCAATGATTCCTTCAGATCTAGTAGGTCTACCAAGTGACACCAGTGGACACCGTTTTGGCCGGCACACAGTGGATCGAGCCCGAGAGTCTCACACAAGAATTCGTACACTAACCACTAGACCACAAGGCGGTTCTTTAAATATATTTAATATCTATTTAATCAGTTTATTTTAAAGTATTTAAATAATAAATACATTTTTAAATATCAGAATCTTTTTAAAGGAATTAAAAAGTATTTTACTATTAAATAATTTATTTAATTTTATGTAAGCGACAAAAGTACACACGCACTTTCTGATGCGGGGTCGCATGTTAAACGAATGCACTTATTTAAATGTAATATTGTAATGTTGAAAGTCGAACGGACTAAAGGTGTATATTATTTTTATTAAATTAATTGGCTTTTACAATTACCGACATCAGAAAATGGGAATTAATTAACTTATGTTTATTATGAAAATATTATTACTATGAACTACGTAAAGGTGGAGCGCCACACTGGCGACATCTGACAATGTCTATCAAACACTACATTTACCTGAAATGTTCATCAATTAAATAATCAACTGGTACATTTACACGTTGTTTTGTATTTTTGGTAATATCTTTGATCGTTATTTATAGATCAAATACGTCACAGTTTGATTAGAAACCAATCAGTAAGCACAGTGACATTTTCCCACATTCATTCTATTGTCTATTTCCTGTATTTATTTTGTATAACTCATATCTTATCAATAAAATCTAAATTCCATCAAATAATCCGATAACATAAAACTCATATAGTTATCAATCACTATTTAAAATTCATTAAATAAAAAAAATATATAGTCACATTAAAGGAAACACATTTGTGAGGAAGTTTATTCTTTAGTACGGGTCTTTAAATTTTAATATTTTCTTACTTTGTCCGATGAAGATTTAATATTATATTATGATACCGGTTTAAGATATGACCATAAACTTTGCGGTACGCATTAATCCTTAACTGCTGCTTTTAGTCTATTAAACCGCAGGAACTCAAATATTTGGTTCAAATAAACTTTACATAATCAGGTATTAATCAAATTATGTTATGTTTTTCTCATTATCTTCTCAGTCTACTAAAAAAATTACCGAATTTTCAATTAATAATTACTGAAACTCATCTATTTTCAATAGATACCTTGCATTTTTAATTTAAATGCTGCTAGATACACGGAGAAATGTGTAATCTTACCTCATTGACGTAGTTAGGGGGGCCAAATCATACGTTTTATCTTATAGTTAATCCTACAAAAGCCTCCATCCGCACCATTATCTAATCTCCAATTTGTGAAAATCTGAGCACACCAAGATAGTGCTTTCCACGTCGTCGCGACGCCTTAACGAGCAGTGGGGAGAAAAAATAAATTTTCCTACCGACGGCATCATGAATATTTCAAAATACAACCTCCTTCCCCAACAATCTTTCTGTCCGTCTATACCAATTTGCAGGAAAACTTTCCGAGCTTCTTTTCTGCTAATATCGCATTTACTGAGAGAAAACAAACATAATAGATGAGGTGCGAATTTTCAGCGGTGCTTTTGGTTTATCCTGTTGTTGTTTTTTGTCTGTTGTGCAGTGATTTTTCCTTCAAATTGAATTCTTTCAGAATCTTCACTTCGTACCTGCCTCAGCTTTCATACAGACATGATTTGTGAATCCTGAAAAAAATTAGGCACACAATATTTCTGCGTCTCCACACATTCATTTTAATTCTCTCCAACCACAAATAAATTTACGCATAAAAATATCTGTTTATCCTTATTGTATCAACTGATTATTTTTAATTGATAAAATTGACGTTTATACTATTCTAATCAACCACAAAAACAGACTTTATAATAGAACTCACCACATTGGAATTAATGATACTTATAATTACAACTACGTACCTAAATTTTAGTGCTTGTAATTTTTTTCTATGACGTTTATTCAATTATAAGATATTAATGATTTTTTAGCTACTAGATTACTTATAATTATTTATTAAAAAGGGGTAATAATTTGTCAAGGAATTATGAATTTTAAAGCATACATCGATAAGCATTATACAGTTTCGGGATTAAAACTTTCTACACTAAACGGAGTAATATTTTCTAAAAAATATTTTTTTATTTGTGTGGATGTTATAGGTATGTATAATATATTTAATCGAAGAATCCTATATAGATATTTTTCAATCAAAATTCTCCTTAATAAATAGTGACGCACATCCGTAATCCCTCGTGGTGGTAAATTCCAGTCCAGGATGAAGAAATTCCCTTTTTTCACAAAGGGTGAAAAAAAAATGCCAGCTCACTGGCCAAAATAATATCATCGTCCGATCATCTATCCAGTGATATAAACGACGGGTTATCGAGATTTCACTTGGGCAAAACTGATAGAAAAACTGTCGAATAAAATTGGACTTTCACCTCAATCTTGGAGCGCGTAACCTTTTCTTCTGATTTGTGAATTTCGTAATTCATTTTGTACGGCGGGCGGCCGAATTCCAATACAGGTGTTTCATTTCATTGAAAGTATTGACATTTCATTTCCGTTAATGTTTGTCATTTCGGAAATCAGAATATAGATATTGATCATTATAAAATCGAATTCACAACGCCGAATTATTACATATTCAAAAATTATATCACTTATAATAATTTATTTTATATAGAGCTTTGTTGGTAGTCCGGTACTGGACACACAGGTACTCTCACTGAAGGCACTACTGCATAATGAATATATTCAATCAACCGATTTTATCGCGGCATAACGTAGCATTGTAAATATTTCAAGTGGGCGAACAATTTGAGGTGCTTTTGTGACCAAAGCCGACCTAATTTCAAATAATCGAGCATCGAAAATTCAATAGCCAGTGTGTCTCATTGTATCACCTAATGAGCTTCGCTATTTGTTCACTGCATTCATCCACCATAACCATGTGGTTTATTTAGATTGGATACAATCCTAAATAATTTAACAATCAATTACTGACAGGGCTATTATCATTTTATAAAAAGAGTGTTTATGGATGACTATCCAAAAGCCCAACACTAAAAAATGACTGAATTCCACCAACAAAATAAGGATTAGGATGTATAAGGTTAGATATAAATAAAAACACACAACTTCGAAAAAAATATTTAATAAGATATATATATCCTTGGATTAGATTGAATTTCATATATTTATCATAAACATTCTTAATTATTAATATGGTGGTTAAAATTTATACAATATTAATATTTAAGTACAATCTGTGAAACTCTTTTTATTTTATAAATCCATCAACAATTTTAAATTTATTTTTATGGTAGAAATTTTTTGATATTATGATTAGTAAATTTTCTTTTTTACTGTACAATTTCTTTATTAAATATAATTTGCATACAATGTTTTGATACATTATGATTAGATGTTACAATATTAAGTTTATAGACTTAGTCTTTTACTTATTTTAATACGGAGTACAATCAATTTATATTTAAAATAATTAATAATTCATAACATAATTATTAGTTAATTATATTCATAGTATTAATATAATTCACCTGCTCGTGTTTCAAGGGCAGAAAGTTTAAAAATATAAATATATATGCACGTCAAGACTAGACGAACACCAATAAAGTAAAACATGAACTACTTTAAACATTTTGCACAATTTATAAGAGAATAACAATTTTCATTGTGATGAATTTTATAAAAATGATAATCTAATTATTCAATATGTACAATCGGGTCATTTTAGTCTAGTTCGACTCCGAGTAATGAACAAAGTCAGATCAATGACCGAACTCATGGAACAATAACTATTCATCAGAATAATACGTGAATTATATCTAGATGAATTACATATTTGTATTCTCGTGTTAAATAAATGAACTAATTTGAAAGAAACGCTCAACATTCAAAATCAATTATTGATATATCTTGACTAAAAATTCTTCAATGCGATGACAAGTGACTGCGCGTATTAATCATCACAAGCCATAGATCGAAACTTGGGGGAGAAATGGGGCTGAAACCTCCCCATTGCCAACCAAATTAACACAGTCTCCCCTTTCCTTCTTGTCCAACTTCTCAACTCCGCCGTCATCAATATTAATGATCCAAACCTCCATATATAACACCGATACACAACTATGTACAAACAGACTTCGTTAAAATTTAATTCTCAGTTCACACCTATAAGTTCAACAAGAACGACGATCGCTGGATTGTATTTTTTTAAATGAATTATTGAAAAAATCCATATAAAGCACAGTCTGACTACGATACATATTCATTTAAAAATAAATACTCTATCCAATCATATAATTGTAATATATCCAAAATGTGGGGGAGATAAGCGGCTTGGAAACCCCTTGTCTAATATTGATTAAATCAAATTACTTAACTACAAAATATTTAGAGGGGCTCGAGACTCGAAATTTCTTTGTGTAAAATTAAACGATCGAGTCATTTTATTTAGACTCTGTAGATAAATTGGTTTGCGGTTGACTGTATGTGAAGGATTGCGGATTAAATTCCCACTACTGCCCATTCTCCATGATGTTATTTTTTCAATGGTATTAATATGAAGTATATTTTTTTAGAATAGAATATATAACACAATGAAAGAAAAATGGTTTACTGCATAACTGGTGATTTTATTTCTCTCGCGTCAATAGACAAATACATATCGGAAATAGGATTTATGAAAATTATTCGTTCATTTGATGGTTTTCAAAATATGACAGTTATTCAAATGGACTCTAATATTTCTGGGCGCATTTTCGTTCGTTGTTCAATGGACTGTTCAATATGATTTATATTTGAATAGACTCCATCGCCTTTATATGATCGTTTCGTTTCCATTACTCACCTTTATGTTAAAAAATATTTGCCACGATCAATATCATCAAGCACACAAAGCGGTTTGTATTTATTTTCTGGCTTTTAAGGGTGAAAATATCCTTATCGATCACTTATTATTTTATTTTTTCTCTTCAAACGGTACAAATGTTTGTATTTTGTCGTCAACACTTATCGTTAAGTATTCATACAAAAGTGTCACAATCACGAACCTGTACGCTTCATTAATAAAACATGAATGTGGCTAAGCGTTTTAAAAACGACAGATTGATTAAAGTATATACTGGTCGATACAATTAAAATCCTTTATTAACAAGGAAAATGTTTTTTTTTTGTTTTTTCTTTCCTTTTCAACCGAATTCACGCCTGACGGAGATTAATCTGTAGACTCGCTGCAAATTGTGGGTTGTTGAGATATTTCTGAAAAAAATATACCTAAAAATTTATGAAATAATAATTGTTATTAGCGGAAATTAAAAATATGTTAACTAGCTATGTATATTTAACTATCTTATTCTATCAATTAATATATGAATAAACTCAGTGGCTTTCTTTCTTAGAGAATTCTACTAAATATGTCCGAATCCATTCATTATTTAATACAAAAAAAAAATTATTTTTACTAGTACAAATATTAACGCCTTGAGTCTTTTGTTAGAATTGAATAAAAGACTTGGTACCTTTGAATTTCCTTGTAAGCCAACTTTAATTTCACATGAACTGTTGAGAAAAGGTTTGAAAATGAGAAATTCCATTTCATCCCCACAATTCAGCGCCCTTTCAAACTTTTATATTATTTTTTCTCCCATTCTTAGAAGTACTGCTGCTTGTTTCAACCGGTATTTTTTTAGAGTAAAAACTCAAACAAACAATTTGCAATATGAATGATGTGAAAATAATATTTTTACCCCGAAATTTACATACTAAATCACAACGCGAATAAAAAACTATGGCCAATATCGCCATATAAACAAACTTGTTCGAAAACAACTGCTTTTGTATTATGTTATTTTTGAAAAATAACAATATTTGTACCAAATTCACACAAACATTACATTTATTTATTATATAATACTTTCTCATCAAATCTCCGGTGTGTGATATTATGTATATTTTGCAAAATGTTATTATATAAATATCGTTGTCCAATCAATTGATTTGTTTTTCAATAGTCTACTGAATCATTTCTAAATTTCCAACCCCACAATGGGTATAGTTTAATTAAATTTGGTCTAAAAGCACGCCAGACACAAAATGAAAATATGCAAATCCACAAATGACAAACGAGACAAAAAAGAGGACGCGGTTCCATATCTGGCAATATTTTACGTGCTAGTATGTATTACAAAGTCCGTTATCAAACATACCTAAAAAACGAGAATTGTAATGTTAGCTATTAAAATAAAACAGAATTGATAATTTTCATTTTTTTCCACTTGGCATTTTTCATGCCCTCATAATCCATAATTATTATACATACACAATTTCACACTATCACGAACGTGTATATATATTTTCTTTTAATTTTTCGTAGTCATGTAAATTTGTGAGCTTGTTTTAATATACCTTTGCTTTATGAACCATTGTTTTTGTTTTATGTTTTAGGAATATTTTAATCTATGAATCTCAAAATAAAGGTCGTAAAAATTTACTCTAGATCTATTTTCTATGATTGATCATTAATTATTAAAAATATACAAAATAATTATATGCTATTTAAATTATTTTGACCAAATAAGCAGTCTCCCCTAGCAGATTGAAATATGTTTTATTATTGATAATTAAATTACATAAATGATTGCTTTTTTATAAATCTAATCAAAAATTTTGTGATTGATTGATTGTATGATTTTATTAAATATTTCTTTGGCTTTACCATTCATTGAATCCTCTTTATTGCCATTTCATTTTAATAATACACATTCAAATCAAAATATTGTATGTTATATACTGGGTTATTTTGCATAATCAGCGGTTAAAAATAATACAAATAATATTGCCCGAAGAGTTGTGTGTTTATGTACGATTTCTGACAATAATGGCCTCTGATTTCCATAAAGATGCCGATTCCTTTATTCGATATTAAAATTAGCAGTATGCTTAAATTCTCATCTGAAAATGACATCATCCGAAACAAAATTTAATATAAAAAAGTTTTCGTAGCATACTTCCCGACAGCCTTGGTGAGGAGGAAAGTTTGACAAAACTAACTCAAAAGAAGCGTTTGCCTTTTGAAATTTCACAGCTGCTCATAAAATCAACAAACAAATAGAAGTTGTCACCACACTTTTGTATTATTTTTTAAAATTATATGATTTAATTTAAAAAAACTCTTTACATTAACAAAAAATTACACTTTTACATTTTCACGGTTACGTATTCAATTTGTTTAATTAATAATGTCAGTTGTTTTAATTGGTAATTAAAACACAATCACTTGCACATTGATTGAGTACCACAAAACCTCGACATCGTGATACGACGCGTCGCGACGCCTAAATAGTATTAATTATCGTTGATTGAACTAAATTATTTAGAAATTCATTGATTTTGTTGATTTGAAGCTTAGCGAGCCGTATAATAATTGGAGAAGGACTTCCATTGAATTCCATATTGTTATTTGTGGACATTAATGCGTATACGAATAGTTTAGACATGTTAATTTGTTTGAGGAATCTGAATTTGGAACTCGATATTCAGAACAACAGTCGCTTCCAATTATTACCGATTTACCTCTTTGCCGCATAAACCCGAACAATAATAATTATTATATTGTATACAATGAGACTGAAACTAACGTTGCACTATTTCATAATATCAAATAATTATTTTATTGTCAGGTATAATTTAACCGCAAATAAATTCCACAGTATTAATGCCTGATTTGTATTGTGTAGTAAAACGATGAATAACAAATCATACATTAACAAAATGCCAACAGTTTTGAAGCACATTCATATTTAACCCAAAATATTTAAAATAATATTAACCTCCATGGATTATACCACAATAGTAATTATCATAAAATGTATCAAATTCAAATTTAAATTATACCTTTGACAACGTGAAATTTCACCCATTCAAGATGAAAGTTAAACAAGAACTATTTATTTTTAAGCGTATCATTGCTTCCTTGAATGTACACTTATTTCATAATATTATTCATGATTTTTACTCCAATTGTAATAATGGTTTTTAAATTTGTGTATTATTATTAACGGATAGAATTAATTTTGATGTTTCTGTTAAACAGTAGGTGTAGCACACAATCCACTCAGTGTAATGATATTCCAATAATTGTTCAACAATACGAAAGTACTAATTGGCCAATAGGATGGTTCAAATACATACATATACCCAATAGGGTCACGTGTTTTAATTACCCTTCTAATTAAACCACACAAGCCAATTGTAATTGCGTTCGTGTGAACATTTCTATTATTTTACTATAAAGCCCTTTTGCATGTTTTAATCCCCACTACGAATACCGTCTGAAATTGCTATTCACTGAAAATATTCATATAAGTTTTCAACGTGATTATAAACAAGCATTGTGATGCTCACGTTTTAGGAAATTTCCCACAATATCGCCATTATATTGGACACTTGAATGAATTGTTGTGGTGAAACGACAAGACGCCCTAAAATACTCACCTCGACCAAAAAACAAAGCGAGGAGCCGCTGTGAAAATTTGCGTTGTAAAGTTTGCTAGAATAAAATAAATGCCTGTTTGTGCTTGACTATAGATAAAAACTACAAAATGAAAGGGACCGAGAAGGAGAGTAACAACAACACAAAAGAGTGTTTTTACTTGCTCGAGGCGCCTCTTCCAATTTCACCACAACTACGACAAAAATCCACAGATCAAAACGGCAAAATCACATCGTTTACTATTGACAAAAAGGAAACTACATATACTTCACATTCTATACAATCGAACGTACCTTGCAGACTTTACGAGATATTTTGTGATATTCTTAAAAGAGTATTCGATGGTGGTGGTTTTTATATGTATGTCGAAGAGCCGCCTTAGTGTGACGAATTCGTTAGTGAGACTCTTGGGTTCGATCCACGGCGCTGGCAATAGTTGTCACTTGATAGATTTAGGCCCGGTTTCTTCAACTGGTGTTAAACCTCGAGCTAGTGTCACTCGGCGATTTACGCGCCAAGTGCGTTTCTTCAAGATTTAGCTCGAGCTACCAGCTGTCAAAATCTAGCTCGCCAAAATCGGGGTGTTACATTAGATCTCATACTATCCCATCCATTCCAGTTTTGAGCTAAACCGTAACCACCGATATAAATGACTCACAAATTTATGTATAAATATCAAGATGGCGGACATTGGCGTAGATCTGAGTGAGATGATTGGTCGAGGAGGGAAACTAACCGCGTCTTATTGGTGTAGTCCATGTCAAACTCACTGTTTTGTGCTCTATTCCGATCACTTGTGGGGCCTACTAATATCTCGGTGGTCGCCTGTATCCATGTTCTCTTGAAAGCTTCCGATACACACATTGAACCGGAACCGCTCGGCTATAGCTTTGACAGGCGCTGAAGAAACGGAATATTTGTATATGGCACGAGATTCGTACAATCTCTTGCTACTTACCATGCGATTTAACACGACTTGAAGAAACTGGCTCCTAGTGTAGCAAACTTGATCTGAAGGATTCATTGCTGTGGCCATAGCCTCGGAAACCACTTCTACTATGTACTCCCTAGATAACCCGCTACAAGGGAATCCCATCAATAGGGGAGGCATCTATTATTAATATCAAAATAATATTCGCTAAATACATAGCGTAAGAATAAGTTTAGCTCATTATGATGTTTATTTTATTCGAAGCAATCAATCTTTATTTGAATAAGGCTGATGTTTTCAAACCTTTTCGCTCTGTTGCTCATTAATACAAACCCCGTGACCTCCAACGCTAATGAAATGATTGATCACGACACTTAGACACTCGTACAGTGCTTAATTATAGGGGCAAACAATTCACCACTTACTATCCTTGGATATAATAAACGGTACTTACGATTTTCTAAACCATCAGCGACCAGTATATATCCACAATATCATTCGGTGTCCTCTACATATTTGTTTCGATTAATCCTTTGTCTGGGTGCTAGGTAAAGGGGATAAAAATGTAATTAATCATGTTGTGTAAACAATTGTAATAGAAGGGAGGGTGTGCGTATAAATGCAAAACAAAGAGAGTGATTAATCAAGATTTGCATTACATCACATTACACGTAACAAATTACTCCAAAGTACGGTACTTAAATCGAGCGGTTTTCGACTCGTACTGTGTCCAACTTTCGTTCCTGAAATTTACAACCGAATGAAATTCGAGCAACACATTATTTCGCGGTGAACGGGTGAAAGAAGTTCTTGTTTGGGGGTGGCTTGGGGTTTGTATGGCTATGGGGTGTGAGGCAGTTGTAGACCACTTGAAAATTCAGCTCGCGAAGGGGCGGCCGAGGAAAAAGTAAGCGAGCGATCCTCACAGCAAAACTTTCAAAGCCTCCACCGACATAATAATTGTGGGGTGTTATGAGATAAGCACTTCTCCATAGACCCGTTTATAAACTTACATGTAAAAATTATATGCGTGGGTTGTAAGCTCTTATCGCCCATTATAATATTCAACAACATTAAATATAAATATGTATGTACAATATACGACATATCAAAGGCAAACTGCTTTCACATTGAAAGTATTGTTATTTTAAGATTTACACAAGCTTATCATATGTTTATGTCTTGATCAAACAAATTAATAAGAAAGGAACAATATACCATGTTCATAGCCGTAAATACTTGGGATACATAATAACAAAATACATATTAACAAAATTAGTTATTGAGACTGGATAATGAAAGGAAAAAAAGTCAACCTTATGGTTGACTTTTTTTCCTATGTCTATAGAACATGTCTATTCGAAAGTAGGTAAGTATAGGCGTTGGTCAAAAATCTTGAACAAATTTGAAAAAAATATAGACATTGGCTATTAGAAAAATCCTAATCAATCGTCTACAACCTTTACGCTCTCATTACCTGGAAATTACATACATTTATTTTTTAATTAGAGTTTAATTATAATAAATAGTAAACAAAGTGAAATAAAAGAATATGAATACCGAGGTGATTATCCAAATCTAAATTCTTTCTATCGACAAAGATTCATATTATGTAGCTTTACATTAACAAAGCGTCAACAGATTTCAAAAATTTCATCTTTGTAAACAACAAAGTTAAATAGTGTTTAGAAATAAATGTTTTATAAATTTTTATGCGGATACAATCATTAATCATTAACATTGCGTTTGATGCGTTAAAAATAACACAACCCTCATCAAGCTTCTATATTTTGAAAGAAAAAAAATCATCAAATATACATGTGTTTTATTTATTTAAATAACAATAAAATTTCCATTTTACAAAAACCTTATTTTCTGGTATTTCTAATAATTTCATATGACTATCCATGGATATTGTGAACTGCGTAGTTATATCAGATACAAACTGCTTGCCAGGTTCGCCCATTTCATAGGAAGTTTCTTCATAAAACTGAAAGAAAAAATCCAATGAATGTTATTTTTTATATTCTCGAAATTTCACCGTTGTTTTTCATACTTAGAAAGAGTTTCAATCCACCGACGATTTATCGTTTGTTGTTACCGTACTTGCCTGAAATATATATTATAAAGGAAGCATCATTCCGACATCGAAACATTATATGAATATTCATCTCGGCTCGGATTCGGATTCCTCTATAAGCTCTCTCTCAGGCCCTGACTATTGTCACTAAATTCTAATTAAATAATAGTGTTTAATTTGAATGTGTAGGGTAATCAGTTTGATTGTATGACAAAGCGTATAATAGAATAACGGAGAGGGTGGAAAATTATAATGCAGCATACAAAAGACCTCTTTCCATATCAAATTCTTCCAACATTTTTGCTATTACAAAACATCATTATTTATACACCTACTAACCCTTTTTCAATTCAATATAATTCATACTAACGAGGAGATTGTATTGCAAATTACGTGTCAAATTTTTAGTAACCTTATTGTATTCTAATAAAACACATATAACACAAAACTTTCTTTTGTAAAAATTCCATATTATAAAAAGATTAGTAAAACTACTACCAGAAATATATTCAATAACTTGACATATTTTCTACAGTTGGTCACGCAATTTTTCTTCTGTTTTTACTTTTCATTCCCATTCCTAAGATTTTTCATTTAAAAACACGCTCTCATCATTTTCTTTATCGATTTCGTTTATTTCAAAATGGTTTCCACTTGTTTATAGATTTTGTATAATTAAACAATATGAATGTTCCACTTTTATTTATTTTTTGAACCTTTAAATGGTAAAATTTTCACTTTTTTTTTATTTGGAAATAATTTTCAACTAATAACATTAATTAAATTGTATATGGGATATATATTGAATAGCAAAATTCATATATTATAAAATATATCTTTTAATCTTATGTAGTATTTACCAGCGTAATAACTCAGAAGGATAAGCCATTTGGCTACCAATACTGTGGTCATGGCTTCAAATCCCGCTCAACTAAAAAAAAATGATTTGATGGGTTATTACGACTGAGAGATCGGGAATAATAATAAATAAATCTCGATTGATCATCTTGACCCAAGTTTACTCTGATTGCCTGAATTGTAAGGTCAATACTAGGGCTATTTTTAATAATTAATAATGTGTTAAAAAAAAACAAAAATGATAAAAACCTTCCCAAAAGTCCCTCGGGTCGTATATATATAAATAAATCATATATGATGCATGTAGGAAATTTTGTTCACGCGATGATTTTTCGTTTAGGACGCATATGTATGTATGTATATTTTCCGTAATTTCCGGGATTTTCTTGAAGAGAGAAGGGGACAAATCATCATCTTAGTAACCGTCACGTCACGAAGCACTCATATTAGAGGTTGAACGGCGTGTAAATGAAGCCTAGGTGTAAGAATATATTGGGGGTTGTTGTATAAAGGGTGGTTGTGTTATACTGCGTGCCCAGCCAGCGTTAACCTCAATACGTGAGGGGTGGAAATCACTGGCCACGCCTTATACCATACCACTAAACAAACATCTATTATGTCACATACTGCGTAAATTCCACTAAACTTTATCATAATTGTTTCAAAATTACAGTTGAGTATTTTCTTATAATCGATAAACCCTAAATAACAAACATGTTTGTGTATTTTGACCAGTGGAAATTATAGAACTATATTTGAAACTGTAGTGTGTTTTATTTTGCACCATTGAAGGGGTGTTTTTTATACCAATAACAATTAGAAATTGTAACATGATTTTTTACATTCAACGAAAGATTTGTTTCCTAATCACTTATTTAATATTAAGGGAAATACAGGGTGGACTTGAATTAACTGAGAATATTTTAGGGGGTGATATGGTATCGCAATTATTATTAATCTAAAAAAAGATTGTGCCATTGGAATCAAATTTGGGAATTTAGGAATCTGCTGTTTCTGTGAAGTACTCAGTAATGACTGTTGCGTGTGCATTGTGTCTGTTAAATACGTAATTAATATTCTTAATTAATAAATATTTTTTCGCATATTTTTGCGATACCCTAGCAAGCTTTGCCTAGCAAGTCAAGTCCACCCTGTATATTAATAATGTAGGTATATAGTTATTTATTAATTCCAATAATTGTTGAAAATAGTTATGAATCGAAACACAATTTTTACACCCTTTTGACATTCACGATTCATTCCTACCTACTTTAATGTTTGTAAACTTTTTAATTGTATCAGTAAAAAACAAATAATCTTCTGTCTACCGTAAAAAGTAACTAAATCATTATTCTCTCATTTCTTATTTAACAATTTTCTTACTCCAGGTTCAATGTCAAAGATCACTTGAGACACCTGTTTAGTATAATTTAATTTTTTAGTACATAATTATGTTCCAAAAGGTGGAGAAACCTTACCTTAAATCTTTCTTTTTCTTACCGCGTATCAAATTATCTTTATAATTACATAGTTCTATTTTAATACGTTTTCTCAGAGCTTTATCCAAAATCTCAATAATGCGTTTTCCAAAGAGTTAATTATTTATGCTCATATAGCAGACAACAAGACTTTGTATTACTTTAATCTCCTTATAATAATTTTATAGAAGTACTTTGAAGCGGTCGTAGTTCGGTGTCATAAAAATTGCTGTAAATCCCCGCCGCCTCTTGGGTGATAAAACGTACGAGTATGTAATTAATTTTTCAGTTTTAAAAAAAGCACAATTTCGGCTAATTTTAGATAAGGTAATTTATTTTGGGATGCCCAACGGAGCGTTGTATAGGGTGCACTGCCAAAATCCACGTAGATTATTTTTATATCATCATCGATCGAAGTTCCCCGCGACGTTTTTTGTCCACAAAAAGTAGCTAATCCATTTTTTTGCCTTAGCTAACGCCTGAAAAATGGAAATATTGAGGTGGACACACAATAAGGCCGGCTTGATGGCGTCATCATGTCAATTTCATGCCGACATTTTCAAAATGAGCCTCTTCTATTTTATACTGGCAATTACAAATTTCTATATTTACAAAGCAATTTTATTAATTGAACACTGATTGGAAGTTAAGAATAGTTTTGTTATTTAACTGTGAGAATTCCTTGAAGCATTTATTGTCAAAACTAGTTTGATATAATATTCCAATAATTTTGTTTACACAATAACATTGACAGGTATATTAGTACTAGCATTTCATCGAATAATGAATGTGGCCTTATAATTATCTCTCTAATGAACAGTGTTACTTTTAAACTTGTTATTAGATGTATTTGTCAATTAAATTAAATAGAAAACGCCAAACTATTAAATTATATTATTCTTAGTGAAAAATTTGATTTGTTAATGTAAAAATTTTACAAAGTAGGGGATAAACTAGAGAAGGATAAACTCGAGGTGAGAAATCAGTATTTTAATTCTTTCCCCTTATTTAAATTTTATTATATGTTTGTAAAGACCCCTTTAGACTGTTTTTTAGATTTTTTAGTAAGGCATTGTTTGACGTTTGTCAATTAATTAATATTATGTTTGATGGAAAATTGACGACATAATTTACTTACTTAGTATATTAAACTATTATTGTCGTTTACGGGGAGTTTTTTTATAAAGCAGTCGTTGTCATGGAAACTACCTACAAGTTAGACAAAATGTAATTAATCATGTGAGTTGTTTTGTGGAAAATTTACTCTTAAAAAACTTTTTTTCCTTAAATTATAAGGTCATAATCTCTTCTATTTCTGTTTCATTGTGATTGACAAACATGAAATCGTGGAACGATTTAAATTGTCATCCAATTTAGTTTTACATTTTGAAAAAGCCGTACAACCTAATTATTTTCGACTTAATGTTGAATCTTATAATATTAAAAAGATATTTTTCAGTGATCAAGTATAACATAATTATGGTGAAAATTATACTTTATAAGGAGCAGGCTTTACGTTAACAAATGCGTTGGTCGTAGACTAAATGTACCGTATTTATAACGAACAGGGCGCACAGTTTGCAATTCAAATTTTCGCCCAAATTAAGGCTTCGCTCGAAATTATATCCAAACCGATTGCAAGCTCAGAATATTATTTACGAAATAACTTTTGGCCGAGACGATAAGTTTGCCAGTATTATTATTATTTAAACATACATTAAGTGAATCAAATATGCTGCATTCATTCTGGCCGGTAAAATATCCGCTTTCAGCACAAACACACTAATATAATATAACGTTTTGCCAGTTGTAATGATTTTATATAAATCGTCCTTAATTGATACTATCGATATATTAGCAGAGCATACAACTGGATGTTTAAATATCAAAATGGCGGACCAAGTAGACGAGTCTCAGAGAGATAATTGGTGTAAGCTCATCTGCTTGGTCATATTTAAACATCCATTTGTATGGACTGCTAATATATCGATTTAATCCGTTCTAAACATATAATATATATAATTGTCTAAGGTGTGTGTATGTGCGGGTCCACCAACCATTAGGGTTACCAGATGTAAGAATAATATTTTATATAATTATTTTATTACAATTAATACATATTTAAAATCTTGAAACTGGTATTTTATGATAATAATAAAATAATTTCAGAATAATATTAGAATGAGACAACACTAACTGTTTAAGATGCTAAATGTCAGATCGTGTGAATTTTCGATAGAGGTGAATCTTGCTGTTTAATACTGTTGTTTGAGCACTTTGATAACAGTGTTTTCTAAGTCAAATTCCTCTGCTTGGTCCGCCATCTTGATGTTTATACATCCAGTTTTATGGCCTGCTAATATATTGATAGTATTGCCTCAATACGTTTTAGATCATTGAGCGTATACCAAAAAATATTTTAATAAAAAATAAATAATTATGAGTGCGTCTTTTTTCTTGTTCTACTTTACATTCCAAACGAAGGTCGTATATCAAATGAGGCTCGTATATAAAAGTAAAATATTTCGTGTTCAAACGGAGATACGGAGAAGTTCTAACTAATAAAATTAAGTATTCATATACACAAGTAACTAATGTATCTTTTCTTTATTTCAGATCTCGAGTCAACAAGAACGTGACCTCATCAATTGGATTGCTCATAAACATGTGACATTATTTACATTTTTATTTTAATATTATTTACTTTTACATATCATTCTGATTCATATCTGAAACAATACGATCGCATATCAGTGATTAGTGTGAACCGAATACTCTCTTTCTGGATATAATGTGTTTTAGTGACTGCAAATAAATATTTTTAAAATGGCATACCATTTGTGTAACGGTAGCAAGAGGCCGACTTCAGCTTTCACTTCAAGCTTCTTCTACGCGGTTATTCTTGCCATCATGTCTTCGCCGAAAGTCAACTATGCTCAATTAGGTAAGGCAATCAATTATTCATTTATAATTATTTATGAAATGACGGATGAATGTTTAAAAATCTATCACGGATAGTCCCCCGTTATTATATCTAAGGCTTTATAAAGGCACATTTCTACAAATAAAAATAAATATATAAAAGTAAATACAATCATATGTAGTAGTAGCTCTTTATACCATCTACTTGTATGTAAATAATTTGACAGTTTATATGAGTTGGTGATTGTTAAAATCCTTATCAGACCAAATCCAAAAAATCCAATTTACCAATCAATATATTTTCTTTATGTATATAATTATATTTACAAATATTTAATACAAGGTCGGTTAATCTCTTGGTGAAATTCCATAAGTTTGTAAATTAAATTACAATAAGTGGAAATTACAAACTTATTTCTTTAAACAAGGTTTATTGAAAAAAATATGAAAATAAAGCTAGATATTTTTTTAAATTTTCGGATAGGGTGTGTAAACTCAACTTGGATTAAGTGCGTTTTACAATCAATATTGAATTTTTCACTATATTTAATATTGTCAAAATTAACAATTTTGCAATTTTATTTTCGGTGCTAGTAACTAAACGCATTTTCTGAACTGAAGTCAATTTTAATGTTTTCAATTTAAAACGACGGAACTTTGAAACCTCGAAGCTTATTTTCTCCGTTCTTGTAATGCGTCGTTCTTTTCTCTCAGTAGATTTTTTTTAATGAAAAATTCAATTGGTTTTTTCAAGTTATTATCTGATATATTATTATTTGCTGTATACGTGAAAAAATCAGTAAGGCTAACGAAAATCACATCAATTCAATAAGCGTAACGATATTTCAATAAAACGTGCGCACACAGAAGTTCAATGATATGATGGAGAAATGAAGAAGGATGAATAAACGTAGGTTGGCGAACGAAACAAATGAACGAGCCGAATTACATAATAAAACATACTTAAGTCGGCGGCCGCGATAAAAAATAATTCGTCGGCGATAACAAGGACGAAGCTGGAATAAAGAGAAGCGAGGAGGAAAGAAAGGAGGCAAGAATAAAAGTCTTTTCTCGTAACAAGCGAATGTAATTCCAGAAATGATGACATTTTAAAGGCCTCACGCACACTTCTTTCTTCCTCTTCTTCACTCAGGCCCCTTACTTTTCTTTTACCTCTTGTATATAATGTCTAGTACATTAGTACTAATGGTTTGGCCATGGGGAAAGTGTCTTGGCACATCTTGTCCCGTCATGTCCCAGTCTCCGTCAGCCGCCACCACAATGTTCCCACACTACAGAATATCGTTCATACTTACTATTAAATAATACCCCACTTGGGTGTTCAACTATCCGTAAAATTGAAACTCAATCGTTGTGATAAAATCTTTTATCTATTTTCAAAATATTTACACATCAATTAAATATATTGCATTTAAAAATATACTCATCCACAATCTAATACGAGATAAATTATACTCAAGTATCAAACTCACATTCGAAATTAATCCTAGTAAATCACGTCCTTAAATTGAAATAAAAGTACAACAATAATTTCTACTAGTATTACAATCAATAACCATATACAAGCGTAAAAGCTCAGGGGATAAGACGCGTAGCTACAAACACTATGGTCACAGGTTCAAATCCCGCTCAAGTAAAAAAAATATTTGAAAATAAATTGATTTGATCAGTTATTACGACTGAGAGGTCGGGAATAATATTGACAAAATCACGACTGATAATTTTGATAAAATCCCGATTGATAGTCTTGATCCAGGTTTACTCTAATTTCCTGGATTGTAAGGTAAATACTGAGGCGATTATTATGTCGGGCAGAGCCGCTCTGTTGGTGACCTGTGTAACTAGTAATAGTTAAGATCATCGACAGACGGATTAACACATTGTTTTGACTAATAAATCAAAATCTTCCCAAAATCCCCTCGGGATGTATATATACATTTGTGTGTATATGTGTATATAAATAAATAATTTGTCTTGTACATTAATTACCAGGATATCATTTTGTTCCAATTATTATAAATAAGCCACCGTATATTATAATCTAGTTTTCCTGGATATAATTCATAAATTGACTATAGAGAGATACTGAAAAACTATGTTTAAAAGTGCCTTTTTTTTAATTGTTACTCTCAGAATTTATCTTTAATTGAGCAATTATTTTTGTACATAAACAAATAAAAATTCGCTGACAGCAAAAACATGTCAATTTACAAAATATTTTCTCTCTCTCTCTCTCTCAATTATTTACTCTACATTTTTCATGACACTTTTGTTTCGAACCAAAACTTCAATTTAAAAATCACTTTTTTTACGCTGCAGCTTGCCAGTGACAACAGAGCAAAACAGTGGAAAATAAACAAAGAATGTGTTGAATTTGGAAAAAAAATGGGTAGTCGTGTCATTTCCACCTCCAGAACATTGTCACGCCCACAAAGCGAATTTAATGCTAGAAGGTTTACACAGAATATTTTACTTATATTAAAATCAATATATGATTTCTTTATCTTTATTAATTATTTATTTTAGAGCCCTCCAAATAAATATTTTTTTTAATCATTGTATGTATATGAACCACTTAAATTATACCCTAAAAATACATGTCCCAATAAACGATGTACAAATTGAAGAGCTGATACATTACGTTTTTCTATAGACAATATTTACACAAATTATATTTTCAAAGAGAAAACATAAAAATAATATATACTGTGTTTTAGATGATTGGACTATTAACATATTAGATAGTTATATAAGTACAAATTTAAGATTTTTAAATATACCACGTGCGTTGGTAGAGTTTTAACATAATATGGTTTTAACTTTAATACGTATATTATACGTATTGAAGTTCAAAGCAAAATCATTCATATATGTGTATTAAGTGAGCACATTTCCCGGTCAGATTTAAATAAACATTGTAGGAAGAGTTCATAACCATCCGAACAAATATTATTACTGGACGCCATGTAATTGGCGTAGTATGGCGTAGACCGTAGCACACCAGTTGTAGTAAGATCAAAGCAGTTTGGCTTGTATACACGAAATTCGAAACTAACGCTAATTGTGGTCACTCAAATATTTGATGAGAATATCGAATGACTTTTCAAACATCAAATATAACAAACGGTGTTATTTACCCAAGTAACTGAATAAAAAGTTTTAAATTTTATGTGTACATATCAATCACAATAATGGGTCGTTTTATAATATTGAACTTTTTACTCATTTTTTTTAAATATAGTTTTTATTTTCATTCATAAGCATTTAATATCTTAAGCGATTTATAGTAACATACTGTTTTTATGGTGGTTGATAGGCGGAATATGAATATGGAAACAGGTCGGATTAACACAATATTTGCGGTTACAAAGCGTTCAATTGTATAATATTTTATTAAATATTGAACATTATTTTGGAAGCAATCTGCTCTGTTGAAATAAATAATTATACCCTGAAATAAATTTTAATTCTCATTAAGGAATGAATTATTGTGCCATGATGGAGATAATTTATAAGAATTCATCTCGTTGTACGGCGGGCGCAGCGTAAAGATAAGTGTTATCCTCATTTTATGTCAGTGTAGGTCTCTTCGCTTTTGGAAAGGCTAAAGCCGAGTCAGTTTTACCTTATCTCACAATAAACTATGATCCTTGTACCGGAAAAAAGGCGTGTCTCTCCCCAATTCGATACAAAACACGATCGGACCAAACGACGCACCATACAAAATGTCAAATCGAAGGCGAGCCAAAGAGGAGGGCTTCACATAACAGTCTTGTATGAAACGCGGTTTACGATCCATAAAAATGGATCCGGCGAATATTGAACAACGGGTCGCCGGGGGGCAAAAAAATTGAAGCGAACCGAAAAAAAGATCAGCAAATTCGTAATGGCCGGCGGGTCCCGATAATGCATTATATTCCGCCGAAAAGGTTCTCCGGCGTCACTTTTCAATCGTCTCCAATAAAAACGGACAGGATATATATTATAATGTAAAATTACACACGCGGTGGAGCCTCATATCACGCACATAAATTAATTTTATCGAAGCTGACGCGTATGAAATGTGAAAGGCTTCAGGCGAGGGCTGACCACTTTAATGATGCCTTTTCCGAGCTTCTCCGATGCCACAATAATGGTTTCACCTCCTACTAGCCAATAAAATCAAACGGATACTCTATGTGCTAGCTTCAAAGAGGCAATATATATAAACGCTTTTCTATAAGTATCTGCCCATTTTCTCGATATATGTACCATTTGTCGAACACCATGTGGTTCTCAATTATGTTGACCTTTTGATACGAGTATTATTCGTAACATCGCGGACACTTACATTTTATACTACAATGTCAATTTGAATTTTATTAATCATTTCATACAATTATAATATTCATAACACACATATTTTAATGACACAATTAAATTAAGTGTAATGTAAAAATGTTATAAATGAATGTCGCATAAATAGGTCAGCGACTTCAAGAAACCAAACAGATATTCCTTTATTTCTGTACCTACATATATTATACAAGCTACCGAAGCATGTTCACGTATTTCTATATATCTTGTCTTTTCCAACCCTCCTGTTTCCTACTGAATTCCTGTCTGAATAGTTGGACCTCGTCGCCGAATAAATATAACGCCCTTATCGTCAACTGAAACTTCTCGACAAGTTTTAGCGCAGAAAGCTTTCGGCCATACACCCAAAGCTTTTATACTTTAAATTTCATTAACAAGAAGGTTTTCTACAGATTCATACAAAACTATGACATCACTTTCATAAACATCTAAAATATTCTCCAAAGCATCAATTAATAGACTTTTGATTTAATCATTACCAAGAGAAAAGAGCATATTATATCAAAACGAAAATTGTGTTGATAATAATGCTTTTTGCTCGTTCTATAAAATATAAAAGGAGTATGGTGTGTTGAAGAAGGAAGTATGGCGAGCTGCAAGAGTCACGAACCTGTTTTATTGGCGCCGCTTTGTAAAGGAATACACTGAAATATGTACGTAGTTCTCCGACATTCCCCACAAAAGGATTTTTAAAATTGTTTGTGGCTTTTCAACACAGAAATACATTTAAATTCTTCCTATCTTCGTCTTACTTCTAGCATGTAAAAATTTATTTATGCCAAACGCTCTGTGAAATGGTTTGCGGCTTGGTTCAGCGCTCCAACTTGAATGTTTTATAATGGAACATTTACGATATTATAAGAAATGTGTTATAATAAAAGCTCGGTTGACGTGTTTTATGGACATTTTAAAAATCCTAGTCTCGTCCTTAGCGTCCTCTTGAGACACACGAATCAAATGCGATCTTTGTAAACTGAGAAATATCTTCGGAGGCTTTTGCGAATTTAACAAGGTTGTTTCGCTGAAAATTCATATTTATATGGTAGCTCGGGGCTGAGCTAGCCGAGAAAACGAGAATTTACGGATATGTCCTGGAAAATGCAACTAATCTCCGGAGACAAGATTCGCATTTAAAAATAAATGGAAATGTACGACAGCAGAGTGTACATTGTCCCATACAAGAGTGGAGAAAGTACTCCTGACAAATGGACATGCCACAAACATGCTACCAAAACAATGATACCAATACAATAAATAAAACATCACAATTCTCTACTATTTTACTTGTTTAACATGCATCTATTCAAAATTCCTTTGTTTCTAAAACCATAAAAATCCTCGCAAATCTTTATAAAGCAGAACTTCGATAACTCGAACCTCAGGGGAAAAGCTAAAAATGTCGAGTTATCGAGTTTTCAACATAGCTAACCATCAATGAATTTAAAATTTCGACTTCTTTGCACAGAATTTTATTCCTCTTTTTTTTGTATATTCCTCTCAATTGTTGAATATTTAATATTGTGTATTAAAAATATGTATATCAATTTCCCTCTATGGGGTATAAAATGTATATTTATCATATATCAATTTTATTAAATAAACAGTATTTCAAGCTTGCATCATACATTATGCATCCCTTTTAACATCTTATATATAAGATATCGAACGTTGTATTTGACATAAACATTTAAATTTTATAAATTCGTTAATACGAATAATTTCGAGAGTTCTAAAATATACTCTTAAGAGACCCAACAATACAAGATAATTTTAGCAGAAGACAATAATCACTTTCTTTCGACTTAATGAGGATTTGACTAAACCAAGTTTGAGTAATCAAGGATTGTACTGTACCCAAATAATACTACATATTGTTCCATTGTAATTATAACAAGTTAGAAACTTAACAAATAACATAATATATCGGTCTAAAGCATTTTATAATCAAAATCAAATAATATTAAACTATGTACATATATTTGGCTCAATACTGAAGGCTTTAATTTAATTGAATATAACTAATCATATAATTTAAGTTGTAATATTCAATAATTCAATTATTTTTAATCATATATTATCATTCGACTTTATTCAGAGAATATTTAAAACAGAAATTTTCCATTTCAATAGCTTTACGTTCAAATTAATGTGTTGAGAAAAACGTTTTACGAGAAATGTGAAACATTATTTATTAACTTGTTTTTGAAAAAGCATAATATTATATTTTCCTTTATCATATTTACAGTTATGTGTCATAAAATCTCACAGTAAAATTCGCTTTCATGCATGATATTTGTATTTCTCAAAATAAACGATATCATAAGACAATACGTATTGTTTATAAAATAATTATCATTTATATAATTTTATATTATTAATCCATATATGCAAAAGTCAAAGGTAAATTTAAAATGTATTAAATAATTCAGACATTATAGTAGCTAGACATATGTACTTGTCAAACACACTTTATTATTTGAAATTCTATTTCCACTATTCAATATCCATTGAAAATTTTAGAATTTCACACATTTTTTTAAGAAATGTTCTTTATACATTAAAAACTATTAATGTCTAAAGGATATTAATGCTCGCTGTGCCAACTTGAAATACTTTTGTTAAAAAATATTTATTATATTTTAATAATTATTTATATGAATATACATATCTATAAGATTATTTATTCTCTTATGGTCCTGTAGTATGTACGTAGAAATTAATACCCGCGCTTTTCTCAACTCAACAGAATCTAATACCTTAGAGTCAAGATCGGAAATTAAGTTCTTAAAGTTCAAATTTTTAATACATTCAATTATTAATAAAATATGACATAAATGCATATACACACCTTTGTCCAGCCTCTAGGTAACCCGCTATAAATCACAGACTTTGTAAGATAATTTGTTGACCAATGTATGAATACGATTAGAAACTGAAAGATCATCTGATGAAGAGAATAGTCAACGAAGCGCATGGAAAGTTAGTTTATCGATTAGTTACGCTTTATGAAATTGTGCACTCAATTACATACCATCAGACTACATCAGCTAATTTCTCATCCTTGTAACCTGCCTTGTAATTACACATTGCCTTCTGTTCTATCAGATATTGGATCACCACCTAGGATCTTATTAAAGGCCCAATACCTATTCATAAAGCAAATCACACGACCATTACTCAAAACGTGCATAATATGAGACCATGAAGTCCATACCATTGATAGCAGGTTCATTTAGAACTGTGGACTGTGGCTATGTCAATTTTGTCTAATAATATGAAATCACCTGTATTACATGAATAAGTCACCCTTATCCTGTGGTTCGAATTATAATCTTGCATTATTTGTGTAATGTCCATTCAAATGTGAGAAATAAATCAGAGGTGAGTTCCATAGCATTAACAAAAGATATTAGAAATACCTCCAAACACGTGTATGTAAATAAATAAGAAATATGTGCATCAATTTGTAATGATAAAATGTGGAACTAACATCAAATAAGTCGACAGCCTCAAGTCACTCAATGAAAAATCAAAATGTTGAAAACATATAATTAAGTAGGGTATCCAACGATGTACAGGGTTTAAAAATATTTATTTATCTTCTGAATGAAGGTTGTACTAACAATGATAGAGAAATTTCAACATGTCATCGTTTTAGGAAAGCTTTGACCTTATGAGGGTTCGACCATCTGAAATGTCAGTAAGTCGCCTGCGGTCGGAACGTATTATACACAGTTCAAATGTATTTTCACAAAAAATGGACACATTTTAATATAAGGAATATTTAAAAAATTACCTTGAGGTTAAATGAATTTGAAATATTACGTGTGGTTTGTAGATTTGATAGACTTGACCGCGTTTATTGACGAATCGATAGTTTTATTGGTCGCCCTACGAAACTGGAATCTCGCGTGATTCGTAACATTATTTCATGAAAACGATCTCGACAACGTCTACAGCTACAAAGCGAAAGATTTCCAAGTGCTGAAAATATATAGAGCCCTAACCTGAAACCTTCGCATTGGGAAATTGAATAACTAACAAAATCGACCTCACTTATCAGTCCTCAAAATAGATACGTCACGTTTAGTACATCCAAAAATATCATTATAAAGAAGACAGTAGCACTTACACACAGTACGTGTAAAATATCATCATTACAAAGGGGAGAAAATGGATATATTTTGTTATCTGATTTAGTCAATACGTGTTCTATCGTTAACAATGAAACTAGGTATCGTTGTTCACCTCAATGGAAGTACTACATTTCAAGTATAATACAAAACACGTGTCCCCATTGGCCTACACTTTTTGTCTTCAATTTTCCCTGAAAATGTATACAGAGAAACAATAATTTATTTTATACGAATCAGCGGCGCTGACTTTCAATTATATAATAATAAGTGTTTAATACGAATTTAATTTGTGGCAATGTGAGAAATGAAATGCGATGACCTTGTTTTCGCATAGAAATTAATCCATTATATCGCATTTTAATGGACACGAAACAACTTTAGTACGCATGCTGCGGTATTTTCTATATATTTTTTTTCTCTTCTAGTGTACATTTACATAATTCGTGGGCTTGCCACAACCGGATAGCGTTCGGTTTATCACGAATCTAAACGTTCCACGCTTTTACGAGAAAATTTTAGTATGTCCGAATTGTGTATTTTACATGAACACTGAAAGCTTGACACATAATACAAGTAAATAACAATAGAAGCTCACATCTGAATATTCTGAATTGAATGGCACGTGGACGGTTTAGGATTCACTTGAAATTTGAATTGGATCGCCTATTATAGAACCAAAAATGAATTATTTCATGTTTATTCAATTGTGTTTGTAGACTAGCGGTATTAATAGCAGTTAATTAATCAATTATTACAGCAGCGGCCTTTGGATTGTTTCGTTTAATAATGCAAAGATTCAATATTAAATCGGCCATTGCTGTATGGAAATGGCATTTGCATATATGAGTTTACGGTTCGAAGGTTTTACCCCTACTAAAGTGAGCCGGCTTATTGAAAAGTTATTAAAATTTAATTAAACGTAACTAAGAACTCGATAAACTTACATATTTTATTCAACACTACTTGTGTTTGTTTACGACACAAGCTAGTTTGGTTTAATTATTCGTGAGATGAATCATTAAAGTCAGTCGCATTAAATATGTTGTTAGCTTTCTCGAAGACAGACGTTGGAAATACGTTATTACTGGAACTTTCTTTTCATTTTTCTTCAGTTGACTCGGAGAAAACGGTCACTTTCGTTGTTGTGAAAAAGCAATGAACAAAGGTAGAGCTTGCTACAAAGGATAGGAGACAAGGAGTGACAAAAGCGCGGAACATGTTTTGCTCAAGTCCTTAGGGCGAGGGCCTCATTAGCAACACACCTTTTAAGCGTACACCTACTTCTTACATAACTACGCCATTTACTACATTAAGAATAAACCATCATTTACTTGACTGCTATATTCTAATTTAAAATCAAATCCATACAACTTTTTTGATAAACGACTCGGTGTCACAGTGGGTTTTATTAATGCCAACAACGGCTACATATTAAACGTGTTTCCTCCCCACGCCACGACCAGCATTATAAATACTACGAGACCTGCCCTGGTCCAAATTAACACAAACAATGACTAAGAGAGAAGGCGGACAATAATGTGACAACGCAAATTTAATATTATACCTGGTGGCATTTTGCTCAGTCTCCATCCCGGAGACGTAAATAAGGAAGAAGAAAATCGTATTAAAAACACGGAACGGGGAGAAAGACTATCCGTCTCGTAATTCCAAATGAGACAGAATTAAATTAGTCTTTGATTTCTGCGGAATGTTTCTACAATATCATCGTATTACCTGAAAGCAAATTAACGTTTGATTACAAAAATTTTCCAACGAAAACGTTAAATTATATCAACGACTTCAATAACTGGAACAGTTTCAAATTAAATTCTACGCTCTTGAATTTGTAACGTTTTTAATAATTTTACATCTATAACAAACGCATTTAAAATTCAATAAAAATAAATATAAAATATTATACAGGTTGGACTTGAACTAACTGTGAATATTTTAGGAAAAAATAAAATTGCTTAATTCCTAATGTATTTAAAAAACACAATACACACGCGATATCCACCACTGCGTACTTCACAGAAACAGCTGATTCCAAGATCGCGGTCTAAACTCGGTTCTAAAAGCACGAAATATTTATAACTATTTTATATTTTTTTTAAAAAAATATATTTTATGTATTTTTTCACTTATTTTTCCGATACTCTACCACCTCCTAAAATATTCTCAGTTATTTCAAGTCCATCCTGTATATGGATAATTTAAACTTTAAATTATAAAAAATCCCAAATTCTACTTTGACACATGATGTAGGTACATAGTGATTTAAAATTCTAAATAAAATAATAATAAAATATATAATCCTCGAGAATCAGACACACGAAATATCGTATAACCACTTTACATTTTTACAACGATAGAATTAAATTATTTTTATATAACATATACATATATTTATACCAGCGTAATAGCTCAGGGAATAAGAAGCATGGCTACAAATAATGTGGTCATGGGTTCAAATCCCACTCAAGTCAAGAATTTTTAAATTGATTTGATCGGTTATTACGACTGGGAGATCGGGAATAATATTAATAAAATCCCAATCGATCGTCTAGGGCCAGGTTTACTCTGATTTCCTGTATTGTAAGGTAAATACTGATTATTAAGTCGGTGACCTGTGTAACTAGTAATAGTTAAGATCACCGACAGACAATTAACACGTTGTTGTGTATAAAAAACTCTCTCAAAAAGACCCTCTCACAAAAACATAACTCTTCGGGGCGTAAAATAAAAAAATATTTGTCCTAAATAAGTGTGTAGCAATTTACTGCCTAAAACTTATTATATGGCATTAAATCAAAGAAGCTTTAAATGAAGAATTTAGTAATAAAATATTTTTGAATTATAAACAATTTATGAACAAGTATTTGTGTGTTTAATTTTTATAGATATCTCTTTCTAAAATAAAATCACCTCGGGGCGTAAATAAATACATAATTAAATTGTGTAAACGATTATAGATAAACCATTTATGTATGAGATGGTAGATTATTTTATAAATATACCTTTATATTCTTTTACAAAACGAACAAAGTGTTTTTGCTTATCTATGAAATAGCTAGTGTTTTGTACAATATTATAAGTAATTTTGTATAAAGTAATTTTGTATAATTGCAGTGGTGGATGCTGGCAATGGAAACTCAGTAGACAGTAGTACAGGTAGTGATACTGCCGTGGATGTCCAGGCTGTGTCAGGAGGAGCAGCTGATCTTCCTTGTGACATTACTCCAAGACAAACTACAGATGCTGTCATCCTTGTGGTTTGGTATCGTGGAGACACCCCCATATACAGGTATGTACATTATACTATGAAAAACACAAATATCATTTCCGATTCCATCTTCTTTATACAAAGCAATTCCATTTTGCCGTCTTTAGTTTGTTCGCTTCATTATAAGAATTCATTGGGGCGGAAACAAGTGACTCGTTTTGTAGATTTTATACCAGCTTGCCTCATAAAAACTTTATGACATCTTTTTTTGCGCCAATCGAAATGAGAAAATACCGCATTGCTTATTGTGGAATTAATTCCGGAATTTTATACGAAATGAACGATTTTATTCAATTAATAGTCTAAAGAAACTATACATATAAGGCGCGTGCTTATAAACTGTGGCTGTGGGTTCAAATCCCACTCAAGTCAAAAAAAATATTGATGTATATATATATATATATATATATATATATATATATATATATATATATATATATATATATATATATATATATATATATATATATATATATATATATATATATATATATATATATATATATATATATATAAGAGAACACAGTCGTCTGGAATACCAGAGAACCTACATCTCTGATGGAGCTTTCTTTGGGGAGGTTTTTATACACACAACGTGTTAATTGTCTGTCGGTGATCCTAACTATTACTAGTTACACAGGTCACCGACAGAGCGGCTCTGTCCAACTTAATAATCGCCTCAGTATTTTTACCTTACAATCCAGGAAATCATAATAAACCTGGATCAAGACGATCGATCGGGATTTTATTATTATTATTCCCGATCTCCCAGTCGTAATAACCGTTCGAATCAATTTAAAAATTCTTGACTTGAGTGGGATTAGGGAAATATGATCAGTTATTAGGACCGGGGGTCGTAATGGATTAAATTTACATTTTTAAATATTTATGAAAATACCAGTGTTTTAGCTTACAGGATAAAGCGTGTGACTACAAATATTGTGGTCACGAGTTCAAATCCGTCTAAAGAGAAAAATGCTTTTATCGGTTATTACTACTTAGAGATCGGCAATAATATTACTAAAATCCCGATCGATCGTCTTTATCCAGGTTTGCTCTGATTTCCTGAATTGTAAGGTAAATACTGAGACGATTATTAAGTCAGGTAGAGCCACTTTGTAACTAGTAATAGTTAAGATCACCGACAAACGAATTAACACGTTGTTGTGTCTAAAAAATCAAAACCTTCCCAAAAAGCCCCTCAAAATGTATATAAATATGTATTTATATGTGTATATAAATAAATAACTTATCTTTCGGTGACCTGTGTAACTTAAAATCGACAAAAAATAAAAAAAATGGTTTAAACATTATGAAAAAGCTCCTCGGGCATAAAAAATAAATAAATACATACTTCACAAATTTCTACCATATAAGTTGGTAATTAAAACTAAATTTATAATTTACTCTAATTTCCTGGATTGTAAGGTAATTATTCTGCCAAAGACCTGTGAAACTAATAATAGTTAATATCACCGACAGACAATGAATTAACACGTTTTTGTGTCTAAAAAAATTTGTAAAAACCTTTTCAGAAAGCTCCTTGGAGCGTAAATAAATCAATATTATAAATATTTTTGAACAGACTTTGGCGTATTAAAACTATGAATAATTTACCTGTAAACTTGTAATTCCTGACTTATTTTAATTTGCGTTCTACTTTTGTCTGACTATAAACGAATACCAAATACAAATTAATTGGATATTTTTTAATATAATAATCGTCCTGAAAACGCGATCAACATAATTTTAAACTTATTCAATCTATCGCAATCCAACACGCGACTTTTCAAAGTTTTATTAAAAATTCATAAATTTATTTGGCTTTATATGTGTATGTGTAATATAAAATAGTAAAGCGGTCAATTAAAAAAAAAACAAATAAAAAATAACTTCCGCTAGCTTATCGGTACGATTTTATGTTTCTTTTTAGTTCACAAATTATCCGAATTGCTCCATTTCATAAACTCGCGTGCACGTCTTTAAACGACACCTCTTTTTTTTACACATTTAAAAAAAATATTTAATATACAAGCGGTGGAAACAAAACACGACATTGTACTCGGATGTGAAATTTTCATTATAATGTTGCACAAGATATTCATCTGCAAGTTCATGTCATTCATTTTTGAGTAATTTATTTAAAATAGTCATTGCACGCAACACACCTTTTCTATACAAAAACAGGGGTAATTGTATTTTTGTGAAATGAAATTGAATTTATTTTTGGATATGTTTCCAGTTGGGATGCGAGGTCAGGAGCAGCAGCTTCTACTAGTGGGACTGGTGAAGGAGGATCTCACTGGTCAGCAGAAGCAGGGGAAAGAATACGATGGTCAGCATTAGGGGCAAGACTATCCCTGAGGCCAACACACCCTGGAGACAGGGGCGAATATAGATGTAGGGCGGATTTCCGGGCCTCGCCTACAAGAAACACCAGAGTACGCCTACAAATTATAGGTAACAAATATTACTTCATCATCGAAAAACAGTAACAACACTTATTTACATGTCCACACCCGCATACAAATATATTCTGGAAACCTGATATTTTGAATAATCAATTAATTTTAAATATATGTCGTTACAAATCAAAAACTCTTATCTGACATTTTTGAAAAATAATAGAGTTATGATATACGTTTTACAGAGAATTTTACATAGAATTCACCTAGCTAACTTACATTTTTGAAAAAAGCTTTAATACCTTATTCCAAAATGGCTTAAATACATGTTAGTGTACATATAACTTAACTGCAAATTGACCAATCAGCGCGCATTGTTTCCCCCACTCAGTGGTATTTTGACAGCGCAGTGCACATGTCACTACAACTTGCAAATATATAAAACGTATTAAAATGGATTCATAATTAGTAACAGTGCCTCGAGATATGACCAAAAAGAAGGTTATCAACAAGAAAAACAAAAATAAATGTATTAAATGCTTAAATGCATGGATGAATTATTCAAAAAAAGCTTAAATACACACTGTGCGTTTCAAAATCGCTTAAATGCATTTGTTTTTATTTGTGCTATGTTTTCATTATTTTTTTCGATTTACATGTTTTCTATCCCAATATCCAATTAGCCAATTGGTGTTTTTTAACATATTAATATCTATAATTAATATGTTAAAAACACAAATTCTCTCACAAATATAAAAATTCCATAATTTAAAGAAACATGTTATTTTTTTGTATTAATGAATTGAATCACTATGGAAAATACAGATAACACATTTCTTTAAATTATATACAGATTTTTGCCTATGTTATCATCAACTGATATGTATTAATAATAATAGAATTCAACAAATTGTTCATCAAATTAACACTCGTAATGCAAAACGTATTTTCCATACTATATTAATGTCTCTTCATTTAAATTATTTTATGTGTCAATACTTCTTTCACTTCACATTCATTTATATCACCTACCATATAATATTAAAAAAAATCTATAAAAGTAAAATATTCAAAGATTTACAAATGCTGCCATTGAAAAGTCCTTTCTAAGCACATTTTCGCCAATAGATTTCCTCTTAAATGTAACTTCAGCTAATACATCTACCTTTTGAATTCATTTCACTGACGGCGACCACCGACAACAATGGTTACTGAAATAGATATTTGAGTTCCACAAATTCAGATAGCCTCACTCCTTTCGCAGTTATGTTATTTGAGTTATAAAATTTCAGGAAAATATATTTTAAAAAAAACAGTGACAAAAGAGATTGAAATTTTTTTAAATACGTATAATATCCAATTTGAAATCACATGATATATTGGTCGAATAGGCTATTGTTAAAATGGTAGTATGCTGGTGGATATTCTGATTGTAAATTTGAAACTCTCGAAGGCAGTGCATATATGATGACCTCACTCGTCTCCATAAATCATGGGATGCAAGTAACTCTAAACCCGTGCATTTCTATTGCAGAAAGCCCTCCATCATGAAAGCTGAACAGTGTAACAATTTAACCCTGCCCTGTATTATATTACATTCTATTCAGTGTCTTCTGCTTCATACAATATATAATACACGCCGCGTCTTTTAATTAAGATACCCCCTCGGCTTCGTTAACTTATTCCATACACGTATTATTACTTCATCGTCTCAAAACTTACCCCAATAAAATTTTACACTTTGTCTTAACCGAAGTAATCGCAAAGTCTGTTATCTTTGATACGTCACGTCATAGCCTCATTAAATTTTATTTCTACTGGAAGACAACATTTATATTTGTTACAAATAATTCAAATCATCTAATCTCATCTCGAGGTGGTTTTTCTTATGATAATTTCATACATTTAAATAAACGAAGAGTTTTTTTAACCAAAACTCCATAAACATCTATAAAAATTAAACACACAAACACTTGTTCATAAATTGTTTATAATTCAAAAACATTTTATTACTAAATTCTTCATTTAAAGCTTCTTTGATGTAATCCGGTATAATAAGTTTTAGGCAGTAAATTGCTACACACTTATTTAAGACAAATATATTTTTATTTTACGCCCCGAAGAGTTATGTTTTTGTGAGGGGGTGTTTTTGAGAGAGTTTTTTATACACAACAACGTGTTAATTGTCTGTCGGTGATCTAAACTATTACTAGTTACACAGCTAACCGACTTAATAATCAGTATTTACCTTAAAATACAGGAAATCAGAGTAAACCTGGACCAAGACGATTGATTGGGATTTTATAAATATTATTCCCGATCTCCCAGTCGTAATAACCGATTTTGATCGGTTTTTTTTTAATTTAAAAATTCTTGACTTGAGTGGGATTTGAACCCGTGACCACATTATTTGTAGCTATTACGCTGGTATAAATATATGTATATGTTAAATAAAAATAATTTAATTCTATCGTTGTAAAAATGTAAAGTAGTTATTAGATATTTCGTGTGTCTGATTCTCGAGGATTATATATTTTATTTAGAATTTTAAATCACTCTGTACCTACATCATGTGTCAAAGTAGAAGAGTTATGTTTTTATGGCAGGGTCTTTTTGAGAGAGTTTTTTAAACACAACAACGAGTTGATTTTCTGTCGGTGACTATTACTAGTTACACAGGTCACCGACTTAATAATCAGTATTTACCTTACAATGCAGGAAAACAAAGTAAACCTGGATAAAGACGATCGATCACGATTTTATTAATATTATTCGCGATCTCCCAGTCGTAATAACCGATCAAATCAATATTTTTTTACTTTAGTGGGATTTGAACCCATGACTACAGTATTTGTAGTCTTATTCCCTGAGCTAATACGCTTGTTAAGGCATGTTTATTAAAAAAATCTACTAATTCATGCAATAATAACTATTGAACACCAAAATTATTTTCAATTTAACAGCATATCAAATAAATAATTCAAAGCGTTTTTTTTTTTTCAAAAGATTTGAGTATAATTGAAAATGATTTCAAAAAGAAGAAGGAATCGAGAATCGCAATAAAAGGCCTTATCCACAATAGATTCGAACCGCGTACATATGCACGAGTGAATTAAGGCTGAGTTGGGCCTTTTGTATCATTCTATTCTATATTATATTGAAAGTTCGATGAAAAAATATCCAAAAGTGAATTTATCACTCACAGTTCTTTATTTTTGGATAATGTAATTTGTTTGATTACTATATATTATGCTTGTTAAAATGGTGTTTCACAAATGTAATCACAGGGTTCACCAAATAAATTTATTTAAGTAAGACTGTTCTTATTTATGAGACAAGAGGAATGCTAGAATTCCCAACACGACTTGGCGTAGACCCTAGCTACGCCACAGTTAGAAGCATAATTAATATTTCTTGAATCAACTACCTCTTTTATTTCATTGATTGTGATTAATTGTGGTAACAGTTAGTTTGTTTATTCATATTCAAACTATGTGGTAGGATATAATTTTGTCATGAGTCAGTGTACTTAGTGATCATACCTCGTAGGAGAAACGGGGAGTGAGACTGGTTAATATTTCACACTCGCACAGCATTGAAATCGCTTGGAAAATATGATTTTTACGCGTAAAGTTTCGAGCAAGCTATAAAGTACCATGACGCCTCTTTCCCATTAGTGGGATTTGTGGGGGAATTTAACAAAGTGAGGCCTAATACTAAGTTTGCACGATAATTACCTCACCTGCCGACACAGCCAATATAAATTACCTTCATAGTAGAAGGATGCATGCGCCAATTATATCATATTCATAATTTTAACCATGACCTGAAATTTATGCAAATTTTTAGGCTTGTATTGAATTAGTAACCTGATGCTATCTAATAATATAAGTAAGCTTCATTTTAAAATATTCAATTAAAATAAAAAAGGTGGGGTTTGAATTAAGAATCACTTACAGTCTTCAATAATTAATTTAAGACTTTCAATTCGTTTGCTTAATATCACATAAATAAGTGCATAATTTATTATAATTATTATTGTGACTTGTGTCTTGAAGAATTCGAGTGAGACTCTCGGGTTAGATCTACTGCTTTTACTTGGTAGATCTGCAGTCTAAAACGAGATCTCAAAGGCTCTGGAGTGGCCTGGGAAACCACCTGTACTATATTCTCCCATAAGGGCCAAGGTGGCCTAAACAACCCCTTAAAAGGGGAATTCCGTCAATAGGGAAGGCAAATTTACTGTTATCATAATATTATTTAAATACCATTTATCTGTGACGTAATTAGGTTTGTTTTCTTATTATTTTTTGTTTGGTAATGTGATATATTTATCTCTGCGAGAGACTCGTCTATTTCGGAATAAAAAAAGATCGCCGCTGGCTTTGTTTTTTTTTGTCGATCCGAGTGGGTGGCAGAGTACTCGTAGTGTATTATAAATATAGATTGGAGAATTGGTTATAAATGATAATATGATGTATTCCCACAGAGGCTCCAGGGATTCCTCGAATAATTGACGAGAGTGGAAGAGAAATCAAGGGACGCGCCGGTCCATACAGAGAGGGTGATTCACCACAACTCACCTGCACCGTCTCCGGAGGTAATTGTTTCCCATCATAAATATTTCAGTTATACAAACAATACATTATTCAATACATGCTTGAGAGAATAAATTGCTTCCAGACCAACCATCGGACATTCCCATTTAGCGCTTCATAAATATTATCATCCCCGATTAGTCCCTGTGCATATTTCATCAAAGGATCGTTCACACTGATACATATTTAGCATAGCCATTTTAAACATTAATACAAAAATCATAATTTCAAAATAGTATGAATGCAAAATTTGTAGATAAAATCCAACTATACGGAGTACCTTGTCGATTTTCCGCTAGTTTCCAAGAGAACCGCTTTGTTCCTTCTATTTACTTTTACCCCTTCTACAACAATTATGCTAGTATAAGTTAAGCGTCCGTGCACAAACAACCACTACAATTGCAACCTTCTTACTGGTTGTTTGAGACTCCCTACAATCGACTATATTCATATGAACTTCATACATACAACTCGGCTTTGTAACCTGACTTGATTAAACAGAATAAAAAATTAAAAAATAAAATGATACATTATTAATGTATTTGGTATTTTAAGTAAGATTTAGAAGTATGTACATTTATTTATAATGATGAAAATGATTATTGTAACGATTTCAAATTGCAACAAAAGCGGCTTGCATACTAAATAAGTCTTTTAATAATAAATTTCCATATCGACAGTATAACGCTTGAGGGGGATTATAAATTGAATTTTTTTAATAACATCTTGAATCCTCGTTGCATTCTTTTCGGTATTTTTCCACCGTTCTTTTTATAATTATCGGTGTTTTTTCCTTTCTTTCCTTCGGCTTCGTTATTGGTTTTCCCGATGTCCGTCTGGATGCGATTTTCATTTGAAAGATGCAAATTCCACCATTCCAGTATTTGCTAACTGGCATATTTTTCCCAATCTTATGCAGGTTACCCTCCGGCAACAGTCAGGTGGTATCGAGGAGGAAGAGCTTTGGAAGGTACAGGTTCTGGAGCAGGAGTTCTTCATCTTTCACCATTGAGGAGATCGGACCTTTTAGCTCCATTGATCTGCCAAGCTTCAAATTCCCCTCTGCTTCCACCTTCAACTGCCAAAGTTTTACTAGATATGCAGTGTAAGTTTTTTTTAAAACTCATTTATCGCAGTACTTGGATACTATCGCATGTCCACTATTAAAACATCACAATGAGTCACCACTTTAACTGTAAAATAATGAATAATGGAAAGACATTGGTACTTAAAAAAACAGTGTCATGTTTTATTTTCACCGAATATAATTGTTTCATCACATTAAGGCCAGCAGTTCATTAGAATAATGTGAAATTTCGATATGAAGCCTCCGCACGCCAGGCGAGCTTCATAAACGCAAACTTTATACATGCAACCGGCCTGTATGAAAAATAACGATTTTAGCTTTTAATTATTTGACCCCATTAAAACATCGTGAAACTTATGGTTTTATTGATATCAAAAAAATATATTTTTATACAAATTAGTACCACCGACGGAAATTGAAATAGTTGAAAAGGAGCCCTTGAGTGCTGGAAGAGAACAACAGATATCTTGTAGAGCTAAAGGTGCAAGACCACCACCTTCAATTACCTGGATATTGGTTAATGAAAAACTTGAAGGCGAACAACAGGTATTAAAATATATTAATTACCACAAAACATCGTGTAAACAAAAACTATATTTTTTTATTACTCAATGCATCAGGATGACGAAATCGATAATCCTGAAGACAACGAAGAAGGTAACGAATCGTTCAGAGAAAACAATATTAGCACAAATACTATAAAAGTTACAGCAAAGGCATCTCAACACGGACAGAGATTAACCTGTAGAGCCGAACATAATCTTTTATCAGGACCCTTAGATGCTCAACTCACTCTTAATGTGTTATGTGAGTATATAATAACCACAAAAACATTGTATAATACATTAATAATATACATTTTTTTATTTTTTAGTTCCGCCGACTGTCGTTTTGAACCTTGGTGCAAGTCTCAACCCCAATGATATCGAAGAAGGCGATGATGTATACTTTGAATGTAAAGTTCACGCAAATCCTCCACCCTACAAATTACTCTGGGAGCATAATGTAAGTTTGACTTTACTACCTATTTCGATTTTGCTTCTAGTTATTAACATTACAATATATATAGGGACGTCCGCTGGTTCATGATCCGAAAGCTGGAATTATGGTTCAAAATGGAAATTTAGCCCTAAGGACAGTCACAAGATCGGCTGCAGGAACATATTCGTGTAGCGCTTCTAATGTAGAAGGCGATGCCAAATCACAAGTCGTCACATTACAAATTATGTGTAAGTTCTTTTTAAACATAATATTTGAATTTTTCGTTTATTAAATTTTTTATTATATTTCAGATAAGCCGGTTTGTTCAACCACCGTCAGAACAACTTATGGTGTCGCGAGGCAAGAAAAGGCTCAAGTAATATGTGAAGTAGAATCAGTTCCTCCACCAGACACATTCGTTTGGACCTTAAACAGTACGACACGGACATTGGAAGTCCCAGCTGAGAGATATACGTGGACTTCGTCTCCAGCAAAGTCAATTTTAACATTCACGCCAGTTTCGGATGGTGATTATGGAACCGCATTGTGCTGGGCTAGTAATTTAGTCGGCAAACAGCCAGTTCCTTGTGCAATCAATCTTTTACCTGCAGCTAAACCGTTACCTCCTTCAAACTGCTCGATCGCTAATCAAACCACCGCTGCACTTGAAATAATCTGTGATCCAGGTAAGACAAAAAACTGCATCTGTGATTTTAATATCTAACGCGCACGTTTTTATTCCATTAGGCTATGACGGAGGTTTACCTCAATGGTTTCAACTGGAAGTGTTTGAAAGGCCGGCCGAGTTATTATTAGCTAATGTATCAGCCATGAAACCATCATTTATCGTTGGAGGCTTAGCAGCAGGCCGATCTCTCAAATTAAATATTTACTCAGCCAACTCTAGAGGGAGGTCGACTCCAATTTTACTAGACGCGTATACTTTGGAATTGGCTGAAAAAATCACGAGTAAGTCTCCACTTAAATATTATTTCGATGTCTAAAATGTTAACTAAATTTAATAAATGTTCAGGTCGAGAAAGTACTCTTGAAACTGGTGCTTTAATTGGAGCTGCTGCTGGAGCCATTGGGGGTATTATCATTATCCTGTTACTAGCATTAGCAGCTATAAAGCTTCGGAGAAGAAGAAGTAGCACGTTGAACTATGCAGGTAATTATTTTTTAAATATTTAATTATGAAAATTTAATTTTCTTATACTTATATTTAATAATCAGGAGGAAGTGTAAAAGACTCGAGAGCTCCAAGAGTAGAATTAATCAGAACAGATATATATGATGACAGAAATCCAGATGTTGTCCCATTAAATAAAGGTACAATATATTTCTGAGTAACTTTTATAAGGTATATTTGTTTTATTCGACTGTAAAATAATCATTAAAAATTTTAGCTCCAGAGCATAAAATTACAATAGGAGAACAAGGATTAGAAAATGTAATTCATACTCCTACGAGCACAACAGCCAATATAGTCGGAAACACACTGAACAATGAAGGAGTTCAGGACACTTTGGTAGGTGGTCCACCTAGACCACCTCCTTATTCTAGAATACCACCTCAACTCACTCACACATTACCTGTAAACTATTAATTAGATGAATAAATTGATCATCAATACAGAGATCTAAGATGTTTGTATACTTTCAGGTGGGTAGAGCAGGTAGGGAAGTAGTGACAACGAGAGCTCCACTCCCGGCCGCTCAAGAAAGTGATGTTTAAATATTTTTTCCACTTATAACTTATAGCATATCTTCACACTACAGACCGGGTATTCTTTTTGACTTCCGAATGTATATCAACCGTTTATAGTTTCCATCTCCGACATCAATGTCGATAAATATTTATGAAAATCTAAGACTTTTTATATGTAAAAAAAACATAGAAGATATTTTTACTGATATATAAATAATATACATATAGTAAATAAAATAGATAGACCTTATAAATGTTGAAATTATATTATATATATATATTGATAAGAATAAAAGTTTCGCCCTGAATATAATATCAAATCTCAAAACTACCACACATAATATGGCTGTAAATCAAATGATCCTTGAACACCACTGCAATCGTTTAAAATCAAAATTTATGTAAACTAACCATTGTATATAAAGTTAGTTTCTTTTTTATCATATCGAACAGTTTCAGTGGTGGTCAATAAAATCTTAAAATGCCGTTTCCATTAAAATAATATCATAATAAGACTAGCATTACGAATTAAGTAATATGTATATAATATTATTATGTATGTAATAAAATTCAGATCTGTGATGTTTGTATATTATTTTGAATAAAGTGGTCTCTCAGTTTTTGTTAAATCATACATTAGAAATTTAATTATGACACTAAGGTAATTTTACAACAATAAACAATGAATAATTATTAGATGATTAAAAATAACAAAATGTGTATTGATTTTTCATTTTCTATATTCTTCAATAAAAATAGTAAAAAAAAAATCCTTGAACGCAATACCTAAAACTCCACATAGAGTAAAGTTACCTTTTCTTTCACGATTTTTAATAGATAGATGTATGTATTATTAGTAAATTTATACATGTATTTAAAAGGAATTTTATATTATTGTTAATTTATGTGAATACTCTAGTAAACAATTTGAGTTCTAGACATTCCAAAAAAATACAATATGCCGATTAACTCCATGTTAAACAGTATAACTAATAGTAAAGAATGAAAGTGTACTAATTATACAATTTTGACTTTGAACCTGTGTATTGTTTCAAAATCTGGTATATGATATTTTCAAAAAATTCAATATAATTTATCATATTTTTATATTCGTGTACATAAAATCAATAAATACTGTAAAATTGTTAACCAAAAGGCAAGTGTGTTTGAAGAAATAAAAATTTAAAATAATACTGTTTTCAAACACCACTATAATTTTGGAAAGTTGCAGAGAACCTAATAAAAATTTCATAATAAAAAAATGTATATTTTTTTATTTATTAGAACTTAAAGAATATCTTATGAAATTAAAAATAAATGTAGTATGCAACATAAAAATAATACTAAATACATAATCACTTCAAATGCACGTGATGTTTGATTCCTTCGGCCAAGGAGACATTTCCGACGTGTTTTGCAATATCGGCAGCTAAAAGTAAATCAGTTTCATTGCTAGACTTCCCAAGAGTCACAGCGGCTTCCATCAATTGCCCTAATGCCAAATAACTAAAAAAAAACTAAACAATAAAAAAAATTATTTGCTAAACAACAAAATACAGACCACTCGGCAGCTTTCAGGAAATTTTGTTTCTTCAGATAATCTTCAACCCATGCCGTCAAACACTTATTTACCAATTGAGTTGCATATCGCGTATGCATGGCACATAAAGCTTCCACATAATTATTATCCCTGATAAATATATCACATGCTTCATCAAAGGCATTTGAAAACAATAATATTAAACCGTGTAAAATTTCACACGATGCAATATTATCTGAAAAACATAATTTATATTTGTAAAAAAATTATCACCAAAAATAAAAAATAAATTCCCATGAAACCATCGGAGGAGTATATAAGTATTCACAAATATCCCCCAAATAATGAATAAATATACCTGAAACTGATTCCCGTTCATTGATATGTGTCAACTGTGTACTAAAACTAGACATTGTATCTTTCCAAAACCTGAAACCATTATTTTGTAGGAATTCAATTATATTTTGATAATAAACAACTAAAGAATAATAAGAAAACCTTAATGACACAAATGGAGCAAATGATATCAACGATGGAGTTAGTTTATTGTTTACAACAGCTTTCTCAAGAACTGACTTTAAATCGCCACTCAACATTTTCACAACGCACCATCCTATCCAATTAAGAGTTTCTTCGTGGTTAGAAACTGAAATCATAAATACAATATAAATAAAGAATAATTAAAAAATATATTTGTGTATGATCATACTTTCCATTTGAAGAAGCTCCACAATGTCTTCTCGGTTTCCATAAATTCTCAAATAATCATACCCGTCACTATAATCAGGCCGACAGGTTTTCTCACTATTTTCTGTACCCTTCTCTAATATCCAATTGAATAATCGTCTACATCCTTCAGAACTATTTGAAGTGGAACGTATTTGTTTTGAGACTATAGAAAGACAGGAATGTTTTTTGGACTTTTTCTTTGGATTGATCAAAACAGCAGTTGTAAGAGGTGAAATGTCACTGATTGAATTCTCAACATTTAAATTTTCTTCGATAACCTCATTGATGCTGGTATCATTGCTTTTTGTAACAGTTTTCTTTAGTGTGGCATTATCGCATTGAATTGATGCAAGTTTTGTCTTTTTCAATTCTAAAACAAACAACATATAATTTGAAATTTAAAAAAAACAAACGTTTATGTGATAATATTACACACGTTTTTTCTTGACACTTGTCAAATTTACAGGAGGATATTTTGTTATGTTCCATATCCGTACTGTGTGATCTTCACCGGCCGAAATAATCAGTTCTGGATTCGACGGACACCAAAGGGCACACAAAACAGGTTCACGATGACCAACTATTGTGTGCATGATGGACTTATTGGCAACATCCCATACCTAAAGTATGAAATATTCTATAATAATAATAATTTCATATTTTTTTAACGGGTTTCAAACCTGAATGGAACAATCATCGGATACGGAAAGCAGTTGAGCACTGTGATGAGGATTCCATGAAACTTTTTTAACTTTATCATTGTGCATTGAAAATTGAGCATACTGTTCAAATTTATTCTCATCTAAAATATATATTTACTTTATAATAAATAAAATAATTACTAGATGTAATAACAAACCTTTTATGAATTGCAAGATAACAATAGTCATAGCAGATGCAGACACAGCTAGTAAATTTCCATATGGTGAGAGTGCATCTTCAGTAATAACGGCCTTGGGATGCCACTCAATACATTGAATTGCCTTTCTATTCAGTAAAAAAGATACATTTTAATTATTTCCTTTAAGAATTAAATATTTTATTTAAACTTCATTTACTTATGTGGATAGGATGTGCTGATAGCTTCAAATGGATGTTCTGTTTTTAGTAATGCAACTGCTCCTTCAGAAGAACCAATTGCCAGATAATCTTCGGTATAAGTCATTGTTGATACACTCCATTTTTGTTCTTGTATTACAATATCTACTTTTACACAATCTACACACATTTTAAGATAGTTATATTATACAAAAGGATAGACAATATGTAAACCATTATTAGCACACTTCTAAAAATAATACCTTTACGAGGGTTGGCTGTATTGTACATAACTAATTCTCCACCTCCACATCCAAAAAGCCTGTTCTCATTACCCCAACACACATGATATGCTCCATGCTTTAATCCTGGTGGAAGAACTTTTGCAGATTTGGCAGAGTTCACATCCAAAATCCCCACCTGATTTAAATGTAATGTGTCAAAAATAAGTTATTGATAAAATATATGTGAATCTTTTAATCACCCTTCCTTCGGCAGTTGCATAGGCGATGCATTGCTCTTTAGTCGGATGCCATGCTACACTTCTCACTCGTCCTTGAACACCATTCGAAAAATGTTTGATATTGTCAGTTGAAGATATTACATCACATTCGAGTGTTCGTTCCCAAACTCTAACCATGCCGTCCCCACCAGCTATTGCAATCCTATTTTATATCAATTAAAAAATATTATTCCATAATAAGAAAATTTTAAATGTACTGATTACCTTGATGGATCTATTGGTGATATTGCCATATCATAAACGAAACCTCCAAAAGTAGTGTATCGAGCAACACATTTATTTTCATCAACAGAATAACCAACCAAAAGTCTGTCTTGGCCTATAGACCATGCTATAGGTAATTTTTGTTCTCGCCAATTGTCATTATTATTAATATTTGAAGATGATATTGAAAAAAGACCTCGCCAATGTTGATCATGTAGCATTGTGCACGAAAACCTCTTTGTTTTCCTTGGGAAAAAAATAAGCATAGCATAAAACATTACAATACAAGTTAACCCCTTAAAATATTTTTATTGAAACTTACAAGTTTATGGTTGAGAAGTTACATTTTAATAAATAGGTATTCTTTGCCATCAACAAAGTAGATGAAGATAGCCAATGTATCGCGACCCATGGATGAGATTTCGATGTAACTTCAGATTTCTTACCATCGGCAACTTTGAATGAATTCAAATTACTAGTAGCAACTAAACCTCCGCCCCATCGCCAAATACATACTTTCCTGGAATATATATTATTATAATAAAAAATATGACATAGATTTTTTTCTAAAATATATCATCAACATACCCATATTTACATCCCGATGCAAAGTAAGTATCACTTGTAATTTTTGACAAATCATTTTCATTAATATTGGGGTTAAGCGTCATTGTATCAACTTTTGTTTGTAAATCTTCAATTGCTTGCTCAGAATCATCATTTGTTTTCACAATCAACCCTTTTAATAATTTACATTCTTGTAAAAAATCAATATCAGGTTTCTTTTCAGTTTCAACCGACACATTTGTTTTTAAATCTTTCGAATGACCAAACTCTTCAAGAGAAATGTCTTTAAATCTATCAAAAATGTCAGAGTCATTTACTATGGTTGTAATATTTCCTTCTGTCAAAATAGAATTATTCTTGAGACTCTCGTCGAACAATGACTTATTTTGAAAGTCATCAAATGATTCTTCTGATTTATTAGTGAAGAGCATTTCTTTCTTTGATCCATCTTTTATTGATTCCTCATTTCCAACAATATTCTTATTTATAAACTGTTGCATATTAGAATTAGGTTGGTCACTTTCAATACAATCTGACTGTCCATCAATAGACCGTTCAGAATCATTACTATTTGAAATTAAATGTTTTAATAATTGACACTCTTTCAAAAATTCTGAAGGATTATCAACATCAGGTTTCTTTTTAGTGGGAATATCTTTTGAATTTTTTAATGGAGTTGACATTTCTCTTACATCTTTTGAATTACCAAACTCTTCAAGAGAAACATCCTTAAATCTATCAAAAATGTCAGAATCATTTACTATAGTTGTAATATTCCCTTCTGATAAAATAGATTCATTTTGGAGACTCGTTTTCATCAATGATTCGCTTTGAAAATCATCATTAAGTGATTCTTCTGATTTATTAGAGAGCAGCATTTCTTTCAATTTATTGCATTCCAAAGAAAAGTCTTCATCTCCTTTTGGATTCCCATTTTTTATATTTTTAAACTGTTTTACTTTAGAATTAGATTCATCACATTCATCAGAATCAGATTGCCCATAAACGTATTTTTTGTGCCCAAATTCATTATCAGAATGATCTTTATAAATGTCGAAAATGTCTGAACTATTAATATTACTATTTGACTCATTAACTTCAGAAACATTTGTATTGTCAAATGTAGCATCAAAAGCTACGTCAGTTTTCGAATCATCATTAGAATCCTGAAGTAATGCCTTGACAAAACTAATATCCCATGTCACTTTCTTATTTTTTTCACCTTGTTGTTGTTCCTGCTTTTTGGTACATATTTTTTCTTGTCTGTTATGAGTTGACATTGGTATATCTTTACAATGTTCGATGGGGCACCACGTAATTGAAGTTATTTCAGTATCGTGACCATGAACTTTGAATAATATTTCAGGATTACCTTTTGAATGAAACATGAAAATTAAATTTGTATGGTATAAATATGATAATAAATCCAAATTTTAAAAAACTTACTTTCTACAGATAATATCAATATGACTCCAGTTTTTGTGCCTACTGAAATAATGTCGTTTTTGTAAAGACATTTTGAGACACATGTAGGCTTATATGTTTTCAATACTTTTACATCAGATTTTACTGTATTGAATTTAACATTCCAAAGACAAATAAGTCCACTAGCTCCGACAGATACAACAAGGTCTGTTTTCAAATAAGAAACACCTACTACAACCTAAAAAGTTAAAAATATAGTTTTAGTTTTTGAACAATTTGCCAATCTTATTGGAGATCCATTTCAAATTCATAGCTCACATCTTTTAAACCCTGGTGTATATTGTGTGCAATTGAAATTGTTGCAGATTCTGCATTCCACAATTTAACATAACCGTCGTCAGCAGATGAAACAAATAATTTCGACGTTATCCATTCTGGCGAAAGTGATAAACAGTTAACTCTAAAATATATTGAAAAGTATCAACTTAAAAGTAATTAAAATCAAGGTATTTTTTTAATGTTCTTACCTCGATTTGTGTGCAGGATATATATTTTTAACGGTGAATATGGTCAACTGTCCCTCAATAGGCTCCAAAATAGAAATTCCATTAGCACAAGATGGATATAAAATAGTTCCGTCATCTCCAATACATAAACCACCTCCTATATACCAATTTGGAGAAGGAGGTAGAGAAAATTCACACATATCTATAAATAAAATTAATACGACAGATGTGAATGTATTTTAAGTAAAACAAATGCTTAATATAAATTTATAAAAATAAGGGTCTCTTACTTCCAATAAAATACTAAAACCACATAAACAATAACACGTGCCGGCAAAACAAGACAAATGTACCTGTCACTTGTAAATATGACGTGTGGCTAATCAACAGTATTCTATCTGGCAATGGAACATTACATAGCATCATTTATACATATTTATACAGATGTTTCTTTTAAATATACAATAATATATACAAAATATACAATTATCTTATTTCATTAGTTTTCATTAATTTTTTACTATATTTTTTATGTTCAAATACATTTTTATCACCTACTACGCCATCATCATTTCGAACAGTTCATTCAACTAAAGATTATACACACACCTAACTATGTAATTAGCTAAATACTACTATATCATGCCAACATGACTATACCCAGCAAAATTCTAGAGGGAATTGCACTATCATAATTCATTTATTATTTTATTTAAAAAATGTAATCACCTGATATTTTTTTGTAATTCAGGTGTATCGATATCGATAAGTTATTAAAAAAACACTGATAATAAATAATTAGAAAAAACCCAGTGAGGTCAAGTTATCGAAGTGTATTGCGAGATTTGTGGTCAGTCAGTCACCAGCGCCGGCCGTGTAACTGTCGTTCATTAAATTGTTAATCAGCAGTCATTCAATTACAATACAGTAAGCATGTCTAGCTTATCGCAGCTTAAGGAGATGACTTTGGTCGTAGCAGACACCGGGGATTTTGAAGGTTTGATCAGTCCATCGATTTTAACGTAATTTTTAAATATTGCAAATAATCAATGTTATTTGGCACGAGACCCTGACCCTTGTTCAAAATCCACTATCACTTTTCCTCTCTCTATTCTTCGTCATGCTCTGTTCCACATTTGGATTCACCTTCATCATTTATATTCGCCCATTAACCTCGTTATCAGACATGATTATTCCACATATTCTTGTAATTTTATTAAATTACATATACCCACCAGTAATGTAAATTTACCTTTATTTCATTATTTATATAAAATTAAAATGACAAATATATATTTTTAATTTACTTAAATCATACAGTCTAGTAATTTCAAAATGATATTGTAATATAAAATAAGTTTGACCTCCACATGACTTTGATTCATTAAATCAACTCTTTATTAATATACAGTAGACACATTTAATGAAAAAAAAATGTTTTCATAAAATACTATTTACAAGCATAAATTATTGCACAACAGTCAATTTTATTTCAAAATTTAAATTATTTTTCAGCGATGAAGGCTTACAAGCCCAGAGATGCGACCACAAATCCCTCATTAATATTGGCTGCTGCTGAAATGCCTCAATATAAACCGCTTGTTGAGAAAGCCATTAAATATGGTCAATCTGTTGGAAAGTGAGTACAAATAATTTAATTTTAATTGTGAGATGGCTTGAGATTATTGATTTTCTCTGTAAACATAGTTTAATAAAGTGTACTTATTTCTTTAACAATCAATTTTAATTTTTAACAGAACATCTCAAGAACAATTGACGGAAACCATGGATATGCTTTCTATTCTATTCGGATGTGAAATTTTGAAAATTATTCCTGGACGTGTGTCCACTGAAGTAGATGCTCGGTAAGTTGCATATTTAATAATTTATTTTGGTTCAATAATGAACTAAATAACCTTTTTATAATTATTATTGTAGATTTTCGTTTAATAAAGAAGCTAGCATTGCAAAAGCTCTGAAATTTATCAAAATGTTTGAGGAAAATGGTATAAAAAAAGAGAGAGTACTTATCAAATTGGCATCTACATGGGAAGGAATCCAAGCTGCAAAGTATTTAAAAAAAAACTATATATATAAAAGATTTATTTTTTGCACAATTGATTAATTGATTACTCAAATTGCAGAGAACTTGAAAAGGTCCACGGAATTCATTGTAACCTCACACTTCTATTTTCGTTTTCTCAAGCTGTTGCCTGCGCTGAAGCTGGAGTCACCTTAATCTCTCCATTTGTTGGGCGAATTTTGGATTGGTATGGCCTACATATTTTTTTAAATATTGGACATTCTTATATATTAAAAATATTCTTCATAGGTATGTCTCGAATACATCTCAAAAAACATACCTTCCACACGAAGATCCCGGCGTTGTTTCAGTTGCCAAAATTTACAACTATTACAAGAAGTTTGGTTACAAAACTGAAGTGATGGGCGCTTCATTCAGAAATTCCGGTGAGATATTAGCGCTTGCCGGGTGCGATTTATTAACAATCGGGCCAAAACTATTACAAGAACTGGAAGACTCCAACCAAACAGTCAAGAAGGTAAAATCAATCAAAAAAAATACTAGCACAGATATTTATTCAACCATACAATTATTTCATTGAAGGTCTTAGATGCGCAGACTGCAAGCAATCTCACATTGGAGAAAATCACTTTATCAGAAGCCGATTTCCGTTGGGAAATGAATGAGGATCAAATGGCAACCGACAAATTGTCAGAGGGAATCAGAAAGTTTTCCGCCGATTCACGCAAACTTGAAAACAAATTAAAGGTCATGCTAGCTTAAAACAAATTATTTATCTTGGCTTTATAGCATTCCTTATGAATGGTGCATTCCTTTTTATATACATTTTTATGCTTTTTTACAAAGAGGTGATATGTTTTTCAATAAAGCTGTTTGATATATGTATACCCCAAATCTTTATGTATTTTTATAGAAAAAAAATTTATCAGAAATAAAACAGTGTGAAATGATTTTTATATTATTTTTTCATATAAAACAATGATATATAAATTTTGAAATGATTTTGTCTTAATATTTCATAAAATAAAAACTTGGCGACTTATCCTAACAATTTTAAATAAATTCACTTTTCAAACATTAATCTTCATATAAATATTTATACATACTTTACAATACTGGCAGAATTAGAGACATCACAAAAAAATCACTGGGATCTATCTATGGATTTTATTATTCACTCCCTGTGATTTTACAAATCTCTTTTGTATTCAGCGTCATCTTATTCTAAACTAATTAATAAATGCATAAATCAAAGAATGTTAAGTACAAAATAGAATATGTATCAATAAAATAAAAGATTTTTTCACTAGTTTTGTTTTCAAAATACTGTGTCATACTTTTATGGACATTCTATGAGATTCGGGTAATTTAGGTTCATAACTATACAAAAATATTGATGACATAACTAATAATGTACCAATGGAGAACTCCAAAGTGAGATTAAAATCAAATATGTATATTGAAGCGACGCATGAAACTACAATGGCTAAAGATGTGGCAAAACCTTTCAAAATATTGTCAGCATATTTAACCACAACGGCCACAATCAATCCTCCTCCAGCTTGCAGAACCACTAAATACCAAACAAACAAGTCGAATCCTTTCAGGAGACTGGAAAACTGACCGCCGCCAATAAAATATGTAATAGCACCGAATGGCAATGACAGCAAACTTAACTGAACATTTCTCATCCATACCTAAAATTCACCAAAATTAAATTCAAATAAATAATATATAGATTTGTAAGACATACCGAAATATCTGATCCTTTGAGCATTTTTTCAAAATATATGCCGGCAAATCCTGATATGAAACATGCCGCTAAAGCTGCTGAGAATCCTATAAATCTCGATTGTCCTTGACCATTAGTCGATGTGGATGATGATGGATCAGAATACAGCTGAACGAGGGCAACTCCCATGGCCAAAAGTGCAAGGGCAACCCATTGTGTTTTTTTTAATACTCTTTTCAATACAAGTACAGCAAAAAAAGCTGTTGTCAAAAGTTTCAATTGATACGTCACCTGTAATTAAATAATTGTATAAATATTTTATTCTTATCACGTACAAATATTTTATTGGTGATGACTCACTTGATACGTAGCAGCATCTAAATTGGATGCAGAAACGTACAGGAGATTATTTTGTATAATATACAGTAGCGACGGCACACATATTTTCAGCGTATCCGTTGGGTTATCAATCACAGTCACTTTAATGGAATGTAATCCTTGACTAATGTTCCCGGTGTCTTTGATAACTAAAAAGATGCACACCACCAGTTTGACAATTTCGGCCATAAGTACAGCTAGAAACATACATGTTGCAATATTAGAATGATAAACATTATTTAAATAAAAAATCTAGTCATTGGACTATGCACGGCAACTGTGACGTTTTTTCAATACAAAGTATGTAACATAAATTGTGTATAAAGGTAATACATAGTATAAATGTTGCAAATTCAATACAACATAATATAATAAACCAACCTGAATTAATATTTACCCAATTGCTTTTTAAGTAACCCAAATTAATTATTTTAAATAAATATCGTGACACCTTCCCTATTGACGGGAGTCCCTTTATAAGGGGTTGGCCAGGCCACCTTGGCCTTTACGGGAGAATATAGTAGAGATGGTTTCCCAGGCCACCACACAGAAATGAGTACTTAAGATCTAGTTTGCTAAGCTAGATCTACCAAGTGACTCCGGTGCCGTGAATCGAACCCGGGAGTCTTCACTCACGAATCCGTTACACTAACCACTGGGCCACAAGGCCGCTCTTAATTATTTTATAACATATAAATTTTTTCATAACTTTGATTACTATAAATCTAATATCTAATGATTATAATTTTACCTGATGATGATGAGAACATTTCCACATCCCGAGTGCGGGCATAGCGCATGCTGAGTCCGAGAGCTGCATTTTGAACAGTCAAAATAACTAAGCTCACATACTTTATATTATCTGAAATTAAAAAAAAATATTTATAAAAAAAGTTATGAAATAATGAAGAAAATAAAATCATAGATACCATTTACTTTATGCATTTTGGTATTGTTGTGAGGAATTTTTTTATCGCTGCATGATTTACCTGGAAATTAAAAAACAATTTATTATAAGTGGTATTATAAGGGTAGATATTTAAAACATATACGCAATCTATGTTTCGTGTCCCTCGCGTGTTGTGCCTTGCGAGACATTTTAAAAATGAAATAATAAGAATGGAAGGAAAAGAACGATGCTTCATCACAGAAACAAGAAAAAGTGTACACGTCACACAAGTGCGCCTGTATAACAACACTGTGCAAGTATTAACGTATTGTGTTTCATTCATTTCACTTACGCTTTCATCGACAGCAACGGGCAAAGGCTGACCAGCGCCCACCAAGCTGCTGCTAGTCTGTCTCCGTCTTCAACTCCTGAACTCCTCAACTCTTCAACTCTTCAACTCCTGGACTCTCCTGTTCTGCCGGCGAACTGCTTGGCTACAAGTGACAGCTGTCACCGTCACCACTGCCAACACAACTTGTTATCTCTTTTCAAATTATTTACTTCGCGATAACAAATTAACACATCATAAATCACTTTTTACACTAATTATTAAAAAAAATTAAAGGTTTCCATTTCATGCAACATTAACTTCTATCGTGATAATAAAAACGGCACATAAAAATTTACTACCCAAAATGCAATATAACTTTTTATTATACATTTTATAAGCTATCAACTGTATTTTAAACATTAAAACTTTATTTTCATTTCGCATATATTCTGAACAGTTAAAATACATGTTTCATTCACGATTAGATTGATTTTAAAAAACAATACAAATTCACCATGTGTAAATTTTCATAATGAATAAATGTATTTTATTTTCAAGTATATTTATTATGCAAAAATGAAAACTGTTTTGTTTCATATGGCAATACACAAGTGTCGCACGTGTTTAGTTCTGTCAAGTGAAATACATGCTGTGACAGAATGCAGCACGACGATGTAAATTACTTTACTTTGGTTCCCTGCGAAACGTTTTTATGTTATTAAATAATAAATTTTATTACATTTTAGGTTGTTTGGAGTATAATCAATAATTCATTTTGTTCTCATAAAGTAAAGTAAGTTCAATCGATATAATCTCTTCCCACATTTTAACCTTCTTTTAATCTTGCTTATTATTATATATTTATTTTAGCACCAAAACACAACAGTTTTGCCGAAATGAATATAGTTTAACCGGTTTGTGCAACCGCTCGGCTTGTCCCCTTGCAAATAGTAAATATGCTACAATTAGAGAAGAGAATGGTATTATTTTCCTCTACATGAAAACAGCAGAAAGGTGTGTACTAAAATTATTTGATAAAGTTCTACATCCGCTTTATTAAATGCAAATCTTGTTTCAGATCGATGTTTCCTAGTAAAACTTGGGAAAAGGTTAAACTCTCTAGAAATTTCGAAAAAGCAATATATCAAATTAACGAAAATCTCTTATACTGGCCTAGTTTCATTAAATCAAAATGCAAACAAAGGCTTTTAAAAATTACACAGTATTTAATACGTATGAGGAAACTTAAATTAAGAAGAGTGTAAGTGACAAATCCCTAAACAATGCAGTATCATTTTACAGAAATATATTTTTGAATATTTTCGTAGTAAGGAATTGGTTCCTATTCAAAGAAAAGTTGAAAAGAGAGAACGCCGAAGGGAAGAAAAAGCACTTGTTGCTGCCAGAATTGATAATGCTATCGAAAAACAACTCCTCGAGAGACTCAAAAAGGGAACGGTGAGACTATAACTTGCCACCAAATTACTTTCATATAATTTTTGTCACAAATCCTTTACTCTTTTTCAGTACAATGATATTTATAATTTCCCACAAATGGCTTTTGACAATGCATTGCAAGCTGAAGAAATTTCAGGTGAGAGTGATGTTGATGAAGACGATGAATCAGAAAAAGAAGAAGAAATGGAATTGGAGCCTATAGTTAAGAAAAAACTACAAAGTGTCGACATGGCTGATGAATTTATAGAAGCTGACAGTGATTTGGAATCGGAAGCGGTAATAATTATACCCACTTATATTTGAATATTGTATACATATTTTCATTCACTTCTTTTATAAATACTCTAGGAAAGTGATTCAGGCAAACGTGAAAGCGCTCAAGTGCCTAGTGATTTTGAATCTGACACTTCTGATATTGAGGTATGTTACTTTATGATAAACCATTACAATCTATATTTTAAAAAAATGTGTTCTTTTTAGGAGGCATACCAAAAGAAACCGGCAGCAATTAAGAGCAAACCCAAGGTTGAGATTGAATATGAAACTGAACCTGTTGCGGTGAAAACAAGATCAAGACTCAGAAATTAATATTAAATATGCTGTAATATAAATTGATAATAAAATCTTTAAAAAGTTTAATTTCTTTGTACTGCCTAAATAGTATCAATTAACTGGATTCAGTGTCACAAAAATATGTATTTTAATTATTTGGATTGGAGAATTACAAATTAAATAAGTATAAGTACGACAGTTATGATTATGTAGGTATTTTATTATTCATATGTTAACTTCAACCAGGTGCAAGAATTGATATTCAAAACTTAACATTGGACCAGATACATTTTTATTTTTTGGTAAATTGTATAATACTATTTGAATTTTCAGATATTGACAGAACATTCCTGTAACATAATATGTAATAATAATTTAAATAAAATCAACTTTTTAATTTCTTCCGTGTGTATTAAATTTTATATATAACTGTAAATCCTGTATGTGTAAATATACAATTATAAAATAATAAAGATAATCATTACACTGCTCCAATACGAAAAACAGGTTATGCCGCACACTTTAAAGTAACTTTGTTCACATCTGTGTGTATTATTTAGTTCCCAATTACATACATATTATTTAAGTCTACATGATTTACAGGTCAAATTAAAAACATTAGGTGGTAATGTTTTGAAATCATAACATGGGGTTAGAAAAAAAAATCATTTAAAACACAAAAGTTTTATTTCACACTCGTTTATATAAAACGTGAAAACAGTATTAACTATGCAAAATTGGAATACTTAAAACTCATCGGAAAACATTAAAGCAAGTCAATACTTATTTTTGCATTTCCACCAAAGCATTTTTGTCTCCCTGATAAATCAAGAATGTTCAACTATTGAAAATGGGAGCATATAAAAGTAGTGGAATGATTTAAGTAGTGACTTGTTCTTGCATAAGTTCTATCAAATGCTGTGTAGTAAAATAAAACAAATTGTTTACAATGTGGAATCATCGTACATTGAAATTATGAATTAAATACAGTACATTAATGGCAATAAACTCTGGTTACCAAAGAAATTTATTTGTAATAGCTAAAAGAATATATTATGTCTTCATTAAAACAAAGTAAATGAACAATATCTTAAATTCTATATTACGTGGTCATAAGAACTTATAAAATGTGCTTATAAAGTATGGTTTTTTTAATTTATGAATCAGAAAACTTCACACATTACATAGAAATATTTGGTGTTCTTTGACATCAGATTAAAGCTTAAACACATTCTATTTATTATCAATCATTCAATCTAATTCTTTACATCCATTGTCTAGTTGATATTGATAACCATTTTGAAAAATAAAAACAAATAAATAATAATTTAGTTAGTGAAATCAAACTATGAAACTGAATCAATCATAAAGTATTCAGTCAACGCCGACTAGGTTACAAATAAGTCTAATAGAATTATTCTTTTCTTGGTTTTCTGCGACGAGGCGCATCTCCAGAAGCTTCTGCGACATTCTGCAAAGATAGAAATATATTTAGAACAAATGTATTATGGAAATGATTCTACCTAAGCAGAAATTCATGTACCTCCTTAATGTCTGGAGCTGGAGTTTCCAGGCTTTGCTTTGTGTTCACAGTTTCTTCTTCTCCTTCTTCATCGGAAGCGTCTTCATTTTCATCATTTTCTTCCTCTTCCTGTTCATTTTCTACCACCTGAGGTTGATCATCTTCTAAAATTGCATCAGTCTTTTTGATCTCAGCATCTAGTTTGGCCTTTTCTTTCAAATCATCATTTTCCTAAATAATATCACTTTCTTAAATAATATCACTTTCATGTGTAAATATAGCAAACAAATGTTTCATATGGACAAATTACTTCTAGCAATTTATATAGTAAATTGGTGAGGTATTGAAATACATATTGAAATTTGCAAATCTTACCGTTGATGGTCCGCAAACCAAATAGAAGACTATGCAAGCTACAACTCCAAGGATCAACACATAAACGGCCCAAAGCCAGGGATATTCATTTGTTGTTTTGACTAGCCAATCCAAAACACTCTCCTAAGTATGGGAAAATAGCAATAATTATGAACAACCTAATATGTACGTACAATGTGATGGTATTGGAATTACAGTGATATGAGAAACAAAAGAATAATAAGGAAGTTCACACACAAAACTACTAAGATCAAGATCCAATACTACAAAGGATCACAAAACCCTCATAATAATGTCTTTGTAACCTCTTTTACTCTCTTTCTCAGATACCAAATATAAATGGCAATTGGAATTGAGCAATACACAAAGTACAATGCCCACCATTCTGGTTTATAGTTGAGGGCTAACAATACACGACCCCACAATGTCACCTAATTTTCAATGCATATTAATATTCGAAAAAGAAATTATATAATGAATTTTGTTGTACTTACCGAATCTTTGTCTAATTTGCTCATTTTCAAGAAAAATGTTTGTTTTGCCCACAAGTTTGCAACATCTACATTGTCAGTTATCACAATATTATCGAATAACAAAGATGGTGACATTGACCAAAGCTCGATACCAACTGCTGACTGTAAAATTATCAAATGTTTTATGATTTATTTATTTTTTATTAATAAAAATAACAAACTTACAATGGATGTCATTTTGAATGGATTATCATCTCTAAAGTAATTAGGATTGGGAATCTTTTTAGGGGCCCATTTTCCTTGGTACTGTGGGTTGTTGATGAGTGGTGCATGCCATACTCCCTAGAAATTGAATTATTAATTATGATGGATTTAATACAATTCAAAAATAAATATACCTTGTATTGTGGATTAGTGATAAGAGGAGCACTCCATTTTCCACATCCAGGAGCATCTGAACATTTTGGATTTTCAATCAAAGGTGCTTCCCACTCTCCGTCCATTTCCAAATCCCAATCAGCTGGTTTTTCACTATCAGGATCTATTTAGATAAATACAGATACACATTTTATTATAAATCCATTAGCATAAAAATATTCAGATAGGGGTAACTAACCGGGAATCATTTCCGGTTCATCATCTAACCAACCATCTGGTTTAATTGCCTGGGGATCGGGTATTTGAGGTGGAGCAGTGTCATCCCAATCTAAAGGTTTAGTAGCTGTGGGGTCGGGAATCTACAAAATAAAAAAAAATCTTAACGTAATTTTTCAAGCAAGCAATTGTTTTATAAAAAATAAACTCAACCTTTTCTCTGTCATCCCAATCGGTGGGTTTGAAATCACTAGGATCATCAATTAATTCAGGAGGATTCACAGGAGGAGTAAAATCATCCAATAAAGAACCGGAGTTGATCTCTTTGTTGTCCAGCAATACAGAGAATGAGTTGTCCGGTCTCAGGATCAAGGTGTACAAATGAGGTTTTTTATCTTTAAACGGTTCTTCGAGACGGTCACTATTATAAAAATTTAAAATATATTAGTCTGATTTGAATGGTAAAAATTAAAAAAATATATACGAACTTGGGTTTTTTGCAGTGCTTTTCTTCTAAAGATCCATTTTTGGGATTCCTATGTTTGAAAATGAAGTGCAATTTATGGTCATTTCCACATTTGTCTGGACCAAACATGATGGTATAGGGAGTTTTATCCTGGAACTGTTTCAAGTCATTTGTCTCTCTGCCAGATGACAAAAGTTTGATGTAAGAGCCCCCGCATTCTTGACCTTCCTGTAGAGTAGGAATTGATGTGTAATTGAAGAAAACAACAAATATTCACGTATTATTTAAATGATCATCTAACCTGCATCGTGACTTCATATTGTACTACTAACGGTTTATCATCAAAAATGAAAGGTCTATCCAGACGTGCAGAAATTGCAGCATGTTTTACTTTTGATTTGAGGACTAATCCTAAATCTCCCTTAAGTATGAGTCTCTGAGGGGCTTCCACCTAAAACACATTGTATATTTTAACTATCGCAGTTGAATATTAGTACATTATCAATCGATTGAATAATCTAACATTCCATTCTCCGTCATATTTTGCTATTTGTTCATCAGCTCCATCTTTCTTGGCTTGAGACAACACCCACTTTGACTTGAATTTGTTAATATCATCAAAGTGCTCCGCAAAATAATATTGTGACGGGTGAGCCGCAGGACTAGTGTAATCATCCAGTTCTACATTCTGCGGTTCAACTTCCTAATAATTGATAATATGTATATTATATACGTAATACAAAAAACAGATGTTATAGAATTAGATAAAAAACATACCTCGGTTACAACTCCATCATCAAAATCATCATCATCTCCGTCGTCGCTTTGGGTAGCAATGAGTGGACAGTCGAACAGAGTCCACAGAGCGATGACAAATATTCCCAGAAGAAGTCCTCTGTGACTTTTCATCTGTAACATTTTTGAAATTTCAAATGAATATTCTCAACAATGACAGTGCATTCGCTTGAAAGGATGGTGTAGTTTAACACGTGTCGATATTAATTGAATTAGTGAGTATGAGTACTCATGGTGTAGTATACAGTATATAGTATAGTACTTGGTATACTCTGTCCATGATGGACGAGTACAGAGGTTCTGCGTGGACAGAGTAGTGCGAGGAAAGAGACGAGACCTTGAGGACGGGACGAAGCTGAGCTGAGCTGAGCTGGACTGAGCGGTGATTATGGCAATCTGATCACCGGCGCTGTCACTTGTCAATCAGAAGCCGCACGATGAATGGTGGATAATCTAATTCATTATTGCCATCTACTCCTTTATGCATATTATACATACCTTCCCACATTTTGAAACGTTATTGCATAATTCGAAAATTCGTATAAAAAATATTTTTAACTTAATTACGTTAATTAAGAATAAATGTGTTTGAATGTTAAATTCACGATTAAAAAATGTTTTACAATTAAAAACCGATTTCGAAGTTTAATTACTTTTGATATTTTTTGGTTCAATTATCGGTGAAGATGAGTAGTGTACATATATACATTAAAATACGTTTGGTATGATAAAAGTGAGGAAGAATAGCCTGTATACTAGTGTCAAACATGACGAGCGGTTTGTAAGTGACTGCGAATTGTCTGAGAGCGTGAAAAGTATTAGTAAGCAAAGGAGCTGTACTGAAGATGGAGCCGGAGCAGGAGCAGGGCCAGGGGCAGGGCCAAGGTCAGGGCCAAGGTCAAGGCCAGGAGCAGGAGCGCGCCAGGGCCGTCAAGGAAGTGTGCGAGGTGACCGCTTGTGACGAGGAGCGGGCGCGCCAACTACTCCAGACCACTCACTGGGACACCACGGTAACTTGAACTAAACTTCTTATCGCTAACTCTTGTAGAAAAATCGACAATTATTTTGTGTCATTAAGAAACTTGATGCTTTCTCAGAAATGTCTTGATTGAATAGGCTTGTAAATTTCTGTTTTAGTCAGCAATTAATAGATTTTTCGAAAATCGCGACGATCCTCCTTCCCAGCAACCGACAGGCAATGTACAGTATATTTCGGACAGTGATTCTGACACTCCAATTGTAAAAAAACCTTTGGCCAAAAAAGATCCTGCGAAGAAACCGGCTGCAAGATTCGCCACATTACAGAGTTTGCAAAATGATTGTAGTTCAAGTGATGAAGAAGAAGGTAATATCAAATAAACCCAACCCATATACATTAATCTGTAGTCTTACTTATATTTTTTAGGTCAAGCATTTTATGCTGGAGGATCTGAAAGAAGTGGTCAGCAAATATTAGGACCTGGCAAGAATAAAAAAGATATTGTCGCTGATATGTTCAAAAGTGTCAGAGAGTATGTGAAAATTCTGTGCTTTTTAAAATATTTATGAGAATACTATTTTAAATGATATGATGATTTTAGACACGGCGCTGCCATTACAAACTTAGACGGTCCAGGCTCTTCCGGTTCCAATATTTTTAAAGGAACTGGTTATCAACTAGGTTAATATTGTTTAAATTGCACTATTCGTATTTCCCAAATATTTGTTAGTGGATAATAGTAACTATTATTTGATTGTTTCAGGCTCCACTCCAGATGATACTGTGATCATAGGAAATAAGTCAGAGGGCAAATCTAAAGATGTAAGAAATTGCAAATGTTCTTTAGTGTCATTATTTGTATTAAAAAAAATTATCCCCAGGAACAACAATCTGTAGTATTACGGCTGTGGAGAAATGGATTTAGTTTAAATGGTGGTGATCTTAGACTTTATACTGATCCAGCAAATGAAGAATTCCTGTCGTACATTCGTAGAGGGTAATTCAAATAACACATACTTAATGCTGGTATTATATTTCAGTATGCTTATTTTATTTTATTTATAGAGAAATTCCTCCAGAACTAAGAAAAGGTTCAGAAATATATCTAACAATGGAAGACCTGAGACATGAAGAGTTTAACAAATCTTCCCAGGGACCATCCAAACCATTCCAGGGTAAAGGATATATGCTTGGAAGGTATGAATCTTTTTTATTTTTTATGAAGAAAGACAAACTCAATTTAATTCTTTATAGTCCCACCCCAACCACAGTTGGATCTACAGCTCCTGCCGTTAGTGTTAATGACAAAGAAGCTAATTTAAAAGCAGCTCAAGATGCTATGGCTGTAAATGAAAATGAACCAGTTACAAATATCCAAGTCTGTATAACACATATTAACTATGTTTTTTAATAATACTAAATTCACATATGAATTTGTAATTCCAGTTCCGCCTAGCTGATGGTTCAAGATTAGCCGGCAGATTCAACCATACTCACACCATTCGAAATTTAAGAGAGTTCATCACATTGTATCCTTTTTAAATAAATTTACTGAAATGTATCATTTGTCACCATAGATAAGGTTTGGTGGTAAAAATGATTAATTTTATCAATTAAATCACCAGATTGTACTGTTGGCATTTTCTAAACATTTCCCCATCTTGTATATTATTCCTTAACTTAAATTTATTAACAGAGCTGCTCCTGTTTATCAACTTCAAGAATTTACCCTTCAAACAACCTTTCCAAACAAAGAGTTGACCGATTCAAATCAATCTGTCAAAGATGCCGGTGTGTGGAATTCACTGGTTGTGCAGCGATTGAAATAACTTTTCAATTATATTTTCTCACTTTTATAATACACTGTATCTCAAAATGGATGAATATGTTTAGTATTATTATCAAGGACTGAGTTTTACCAGTGTGTTATTTATTATGAATGTAAATGAAGTACATACTTTGATATTTATTTGACTGTCTTTTTGTTTCATCGTCATATTTAGATAATGATGTGATGAATTATACTATAATAGTCTTTATATTCAATAAATAAACATTTCAGCTTCTATGTGTTTTATTATTCAATTTGTTTATTATAGTATAAATTCTGAAAACTCAATGATTGGAAATGAGCTAAAGATTTTTGTGACTTACACATTTATCAGGTGCCGCAGTGAGGATAATCTGATTAGTTTCAATTTTTTCGGTTGAAAAATGTTCATTGTGGCTTAATTTCCGTTTTATAACACAATGTGGTTAAATTACACACTACTCTTTCAATCTTAGAAAAAAACTTACAAATTAATGTGGTCAACCTTTGATAGAATTTTTTATATAAATTCAACTTCATTATTTTATTTTTATTTTTATTTTAAATATAAATACATATAATTACTACATCTAACTGCACAACCACCACAGCATTACGGGGGATCCCAAGTCGCCGTGATGATAATGCAGTACTTGTCGGTTAAAAAAAAAATTACAAATGAGAAAAAATAAATTTATCAATAAAAGAGAAAAAAGCAGAAAAACATAAAAAGAGGAACAATGTAAAAAAAAAATAATAGATTAGTGATATAAAAATAAAAATTTGTGCACGCTCTCCATAAACATAGGGAGGGACAGATTGAACAGGTCATTATCTGTCCCCCTGACAGACCACTCATTCAAGAGGCGTAAACCTCTGGTAAGAGGACTGAATTTGTGGTGGTTGGAATGCGAGCGGGGGATTCGGAATAGGGAATGGTGACGCCCTCGCGTATAATTCTCAGGACAGAACAGTCCCACACGCTCAAGTATCTCTGGCACAGTAATGTGACCTCTGATAACCAGAAATAATAGACGTAGCAAGGACAAGTCCCGTCGAAGCTCCAACGAATTATACGTTAGAGCACCTAAGAGGAACTTAGAGGGGAAAAGGAAGGGCCAATATCCGTATTGCCTCTTATAAAGCGACCTGAGAAACGCTTTCTGCACTCTCTCAATGGAGAGAACGTACGCTGACTCATATGGTGACCACAAAACAGAGCAGTACTCGAGAGAAATATATACTGAATACTATACTGAATCAATAAAAACATTTCACATTAACATTTTTATGCGTTACAAATTTATATCCTATCCATTTAATGGAATGTCCTGCTACATATACCAACTGATAATTGATTCGTTTTTAAAGGATTGTTAAGGAGTAGCAATAGATTAGTTAGTTTAATTTATTGCTATTGCAAAGAGGTTTGTGGTCATAGGATTACGTCATCATTCTTAATAAATTGTGGCATGTGAATGCCATCGTCTCAATCGAAAACTTAACGTTTACGAGAGAACACTATTGACTATTCTACTATGATGAAATTTATAAGTTATTCTCTAGCTTTCATCATACTTCTTATAGGTAAGTGTACAAACACTGTAGATAACGAATTCAGGGCCACAAAGCATAGCTTATTATGATTTATTTTTATATATAGAATGCAACAAAATACACGCACAGAAAGAAGGTTCTTGCGCCCCACCTGCATATCCAAGCCATTGTGAATTTACCTGCAGGAATGATGATGATTGTTCAGGAATTACCAAGTGTTGTTGGACTTCCTGTGGAGGAAGTATTTGCACTAATCCTGTAAAGGAACACGTTATTGATAAAGGTATGTGAATTATTCATGAAAAAGGAAGTTTCCAATGACAACACGTAGTTTTAAATGGACACTATTTATTTTATTAATAATATATATTTATATTTATTTCAGCCAACTCTGGGGAATGTGTTAGCAAAGAATCACTGCCTTGGATTTGCTCGAATAAATGTTCAGGAGACGGTGATTGTGTCCGCCAATACAAATGTTGTCCAACTAAATGTGGTGGGAAAATATGTGTTAAGCCATCTTCATAAATTGTTTAGTTAAATTAATAGAACACTGTGTTCATTGGTCGTAAAATCAACATCATTCTCGTTTGTATAAGATAATAGTATCCGCATTTGATGTAGTGAGAATTTAGATTTTTCATTATTTATAGGAACATCCTTCAAAGTATTCAATGTTGACCATTTTCCATGCAAAATACGAACAATTTCCATTGTATCACCTATTAAATTAATGTTTTTACTGTAAAAGGGTGAATTGAATAATAAATATAGGTTACCTTTGGTGGTAATAGGATAAATTTTCCGACTTTTGGTAAAAGGTTGTTCAATAGTTTTTAATATTCCTTCAATTGTTGCAGTTTTATTAAAACTCGTTTTGTTTATGATACTTTTTTCCATTTCTCGAATAAAATATAACCAGCGCGGTGCCAGAAAATCAATCATAATACCTTGAAACACATCATTTATTTAATTTATAAATCAATTTATTTTGATGAAAATACTCACCAGCCCATTGTTTATTGGCATAATCGTCTATTTCTCCATTTGGACCCCATAATGTTATTTGATTTTTCGCATTATATTCATATTGTATTTCTTCCTAATAACAACAGTTCAATAAATTTATTATAAAATTTAATTTTGTATCGTTACCTTTGTATTTGAGCTTAAAGATTTTGCCGATTCAATCCATGTCCCTAGTAAAAAATCTTTATTCGACGCTAAAAGTGTCTCGAGATCTTTAAATATTTCCATAAAATATCGAGAATATATCCTTTAACCAATTAAATATATTAAATATAATAAAATCGAAATAATATTAGTTCGTATATTCATTTACCTAAGAAAAGTGAGGTTTTTCTTCTCAAACGATTCAACAATCATTGTATATAATTGATCTCCTCTATATTGCAAAACTTGTCGTGTTAAATCGACTAAATCATGTTCATAGCCAGTTGAATTGCAGATTTTATCGCACTTTATTAACAAATTCCACGCATCCAACAATTCTTTTGATGAATACCATGCCTTGAAATATAAGTGTTATAGGTAATAAAGACACAATAAATTAATTGCATGTAGAATATTTACCCATGGCTTGTAATTTAAGCTTGGTCTTTTGGTAATTGCATATTTTCCTCTCATTTTATTATGGCCTGTATAATTGTATACACTTGTCTACAAATAATATACATAAAATAACTACGTAAATACTGTTTTTAACGACTAACCATAAGAATTTTCCACGCTTGAGCCGCATTTTCATTATTTGAATTGTATCTTCTGTTGGAATACTTTTCCGCCCATTCCATAATATCGAGTGAAGTATTCCGAATACTCGATTCAAGCATCAGATCGTAAATGATATAATTTTGATTAATACCTTCAGGAGTTAATCCAATTCCCACCATAGAACTGTTTGCCTTATTTCTAGCCTCATATACATTCTAAATAATAAGTGAAATGACTTAACATGACACATACGATTAAGGCTAATGAAAGACTTACTTTGTTGATTATATGCGAGCTTCCCAACATACCAAGAGTTCCTCCGAAATTGTGAAGCATACACCAGATAAAAGGTTGACCATAATAATTATCAAAGTATTCGTATTTGGGCCACTGTTCAGATTGCAAATCCAATATCAAGATTTTCCCCTTGTGTTTTAATTAAAAAAATAAAAATAAACAAAATTTCTTCGATAAATGAATAAATTGATTGCACTCACCAAAGATACTGATGTTAAAAATGATTTCACTTTCGAATGAGACCAATAAAGGGGATCATGGACGAACATCCAGTTTTGTAGCAGCCTACACACAATATTATTTTATTACTACTAGATACTTTCGCTGTTTGTTTGTTAAATGGTAGAAAATCTTACCAAACTGCTTTACTATCCACAGTTTCCATAGACTTAAATATCGATTTACTGGTGAGTTGCAAAAAATTTAAATCGTCAGAAGGTGGTGTTACTTCGTTAAAAGGATCACTATTGTAAATATGATAAGTACCGAATTCATTCGTCATCTACAATTAAAAAATAAACGATATACATTTTAATATACTTATGATCTAATTTATTTACCTGCCTCTGTTAGAAAGGTTGAGCCTATGATTTGAAAAAGAGGATCGGTGGGGTCCAAAAATAAAGGACAGCAAAATGGGTCTTTAAAACCATTCCAAGTTCCTGTTGCGTGTATTTTTGCATTGGGAAAAATTCTAAAAAAATATCTTTTGTTAATTTGAAGAAAATTTGTATATAAAAAAAATACCTCGATAGTCCATTCGGAACTTGTCCACTAAAAGCTGGTAAAACTGGTATTATTCCGAGGTTTTTCATTTCAGAAATAATGAAATGCTGTAGTTTGATAGATAATGTATGCCATTTTTCAGTTAAAGGTCCTCCCCAACCACGAATGTTTCCCATTCGCTGCCTTGAATATAATAATAAATCGTTATTTTTATTCCCATCAATTTATTTGAAAAAATTAAGAATTAACCATGATAAAAACGCAGGCCCAGAAAAGTGATCATCGATTTCCTCGTCTGTTAAGTTTAATTTCTTGTAAACTCTTTTCCATATAGCTTCTTGGGCATTAGAGGCAAGTGCAATATTAATTCCATTTAAAGCCATCCAATCTATGTGTTTTTGCCATTTTATTTCATCCCACCATACGAAACTGTACGATGTCGTACACACATTTTGATAATAACGAAATCTATTAAAAACATTACACATTTTTATTATATAATGTATTTTGAGTAAATAATCGTTTTTCATAATATGTGATAAATCAATGCTTACCTATCTTGAGCAACTATGGTCAAATTCACAAAAGGTAAATCTTGTGGTATATCAAGTTGCTCATTTTGCCATCCAACATGAGAATTACAATAATTTTTTAAATAATAATTAAATCCCCACGAAGCTGCAACTCCGCTACTAGCAGTTATATCGATGAATTCGCCATTTTTTATTAACTAATATTTAATAAAATAATTAAGTACATAATATTATCTAATTATAGGTAGGTACTTAATGATTAACGTTGATTATTTTTTAATTACCGTAAATTGATCTTTTCCATCGATGGTTAGACTAAAATCAACTTTTACATTAAATCTTTTAGAATGAATTGGAATTAGCCTATTGATAATATTTTTTGCAGCTTCAGCTTGCTGAGCTGCAGATGTTGGAAGATTGATTTCATCAAATTCATAACCTATGAACAAATTTATCACAAAATAAACCACAATGTTTATTATTTATGAAAATGTAAATAATGGTAATAATGATACGTGAATACATATACAACTAATAAACATTATTATTGGTGTTCTATTTAAAAGATAATTATATACCAGCATAGCAATGTTTATAAAAACACGTCGTTAGAAGATAAACGAGCCACGTCTTCATTCTCCAAGCTTTTAATATCAATTGAATTGATTCAATTAGTTTAGGGCAGAGATTGTATCACCTCACAATAGTATAACACATCTCTTGTTTACAGTTTTTTTTTTAAATAAAAACAATAATTGTTGTAGATCCCTTTATTATTATATTATTTATTTATTTTATTTATAAATACATATAATTTTATTATATCATACTGCAGTACCACTAGAGCATTACGGGGGATCCCATGTCGCCGTGATGATAGTGCAGCACTCAGTCAGTTGGAACATGAAAGAAGAGAAAAGAAAATCATTAAAAAATTAACAATAAATAAAAAAAATATATATTCTGGGATAGTTTTCAAAGTTCTGACTGTAGATATTGTGTATTGTTAATTAATATATTTGTAAATTGTTTTTTATTTCAAAGAGCCTGCAAACACAAGGCCTGTTTCAAGTTTTCTTATTTTCAAAACAGTTTTCGCAGTGAATATTATGGAAAAGATCTCATCAATTTGAAATAAGCTATTTTTAGTCTGGCAATAATCGAGCGTCAATTGTCGTCGAGTGAATTTTGACAGTTGACGGCTAACAAAAGTGCAAATGTATGATTTTGGATGAACCGTGAAAACAAGATGAATTCTGCTCATAATAATAAAAGCAACACGAGTAATAATAGCAAATCTCGAAATCAACGCAGACAGGTTATTATTATTTTATACGCCTTCATTATAATATTGAATTGTTTTTTTATAAACTGTAAGTTTATCGCCTCGTGCGTGTATTGGTAATATGATTGGCATTGTGCCAAATTTGTTAGACTCGAATTAAATCTGTTCCGGTCAGTTTTAGTACAGATCTCCACTAACAAACACGTATCCCATTCAACATTGCGGTATTTTTTTCTCATAATATCATAGAGGGATTGCTCTTGTAAGTTTCAACCGAAATTTATAGTGGCATAACTTATATTTATTATTTAACCACATGGTGAGTAAGTGAATTCCATTCACTTTCGTTTTTCACTTCATGACTTATTTTAAAAAAAGCATTACAAAAAATTCTGGATTCTGTATGTAATATACATTTTCAAATAAGTTATCACTGCATTGTCTCAATGGCTAGATATTTTCACCATGTTATTATTTTCATAGATCTTAAATCATCAGCAATGTAACTGATATCCTAACCTGCAAAGATGCCTATGAAGTATCATTATGAAAATAGAATTTTGTAACCAGTATCGAATCATAGTATATAAATATGAGTTGATGCTTCTTTAAAGAAGAATTTATAAACAAAAATTTTTTGGAGACATGTAAAAAGTTTAGAAAGAATTATTTTCATAAAATTAAACGAATTATTTTTATTTCAGAATGATTCAGATAATTCCCCATCAAGCCAAGAAGACAACAGGTTAAAAAATAGAACTCGCAAAACAGCAAACGCTGATTCTGAAAGTGATTGTTCAGAAAAAGGTTCAAACTTTAATTACAAATATTAAACTATGAGATTTAATAAATTTGTAACTGATGTGATATATTTTTAGACACAGTGACTTTTCAAGAAAATAGTAGATTTGTGGCGCTACGTCCATTACCACGTTCAATTCAAAACAACCGTGACATGTCTGAAAGATCCGAGAATTCAATGGCTGTTTCATCAAATGGCCATGTTGGTATTTTAATATGGAACATATTAGTCTTGTCCGTTGCCTTCTGTATAATTGTCTAGTATAACTATATCTTTAAACATTGTATCATATTATTGCTTTGGGCAGTCTCGTCTTTATGTTATAAAATAAATAATAATATTTAGCATTTATCACATAGAATGGCACAAATGGTTCTAGCTGTAATGAAAATCAAAATATTGATGCTACAGATGTTCCAACATCGATTCTCTCAGTTAAAAATAGTAATATACAGGGAGATCATGAGGTATTTCCTAATATGAATACTTCACAGTCTCAATTGATATCCGATCATGAGGTGAAGTTATCAATTTTTTATAAAGTTTTAATGTTTTGGAAATACTCACCGTTGAAAAACAATTATAGAATTCTCATTCTGAAGCTATACGCACATTAGGTGACAATCTTGTCACTGCTTGTCCTGAAGTATCAAAAGTAGAAGAACGACTTGGGCAGATTAGGGAGTATATTAAAGTGACGTCCACACTTGTTGATAGTATGAAAAGTTCAGAAGATGAGGTATTTTATAGTACAATAAATGATTCACTTCCACACTTGTCCTTTTACAAGTATTTGTAATTTCATTATAGAGCTCGGTTCTCTATGTGAAACTCCTGGTTTTCCTTTTTAACTTTGCCTTGAATTCTTTTAACACTTATCGATTTATTAGATTATACATTTTTTGATAAAAATATGCAGTTAAGAAAACGTCTCAATGCAATGCGTCGCTGTAATCAATTGTTATTGGACGGTGTTTATCAGGAACCAAATGAAGAGGTAGATTCCGATGTACTAGAACTTATGGAAACCCTTTCAAATTTAAAAGACAGTGAAAAAAAGCTCGAAGATATGCTTGCAAATACATTGTCCCTTCAGCAATCGGAAAATAATGCCGATAAAAAAAAAGATAGTATTTCTAGTGATAACGAAATCATAACAAGAAAAGATCTAATGAAAGAAGCTGATCAAATAATAGCTGAAATTCATATATTGGAAAATGAAAGTGGTTCTGTTGATGAAGCGCCAGATCATACGTTGATTGATCCTACTGATAAATGTGGGGATGTTATTGAGGTTCAATTAATTTATAAGTTCTTGTGGATGCCTTAACAGCACGTGCAAAGAGTTTATTCTGATAGCATTTTTTTACAATCCCTTTTGCTGTGTAAATATTGTATAACCCATTTTATGTGTGAAAATGCATTCTGTTACATTAGGAAATGTTACGCCCGCGTACTTCATCTATGTCGAGTAGCGAATCTGAAACTAATTACAGTCAATGGCAGCATGATATTGCTCTGTTTCAATTGATGACCAAACTTCAACAAAAACATTTATTGAAGTACCAGGTATTAACCCTTGCATGCAATGAAGCGTCAAATATCTCAGAATTTACTTGAAAATAACAAATAATTTTACACTCTTTGTTGACATAGGCTGATACTAAACATACGATGACTAACCCAAATGCATCCCTTAGTAGTAATTCTAATGTTGAAGACATTCAAGACTGTTTCATACCTAATCACTATAATCAACCTTATAAATTTTACAATACTAACCAAATTGGTGTGGCTACTTTAAATCGTGTACCAGATAAAGTTTTAAATTACAATAGTGTTGGTGTCCGATCAATATTAAATTTAATTTCTATTTCCATTACATTATTACATATGAAATTTTATTTTAGAACAATCCTTCATTGGCTCGAGATGTTTCCGGTTTAGAAATCAGCTCTCTTGTAGTAGATGATCCTACGAATACTAGTATCAACATGGTTAAAGAACTGCAGAAAAAAAGACAACAGCTTGAAAATCAGGTTTGTTAAAAAAAAAAAATTTGATAAATATGAAAATAATTATGTGTTCTATAGGTTGAAAAAATTCAAAATCTCTCAGTGGCCACTTCATCATTAGCAAATGCTATTTCAATTGGATTTACTCCAAATGAGAACGATGAAAAAGATCAGGGTACTTTACATGAAATCACCGATGAAAGTTCTGACGATGGCCTGAGAAAAAGAGTAGATAGAGTCGATATTATGAAAGCGGAACTTGAAGGACTTAAAGGTATTATCATTTTTATATAAATTCGAGGTATGAAAATCAATAAAATAAATATATATTTTTTAGAAATGCTTCGTAGTGTCGATTCAATCCAAAATTCCCTTCGCCTTAATCCTTTTATGGAAAATTCAAGCGATGATCGAAATAATGAAAATTTCAATGAATCTACTATATTGAATGAGCAGAGAATTCCAGCTACAAGTAATTTAAATTTTATTTTTACATTTATTAGTAAATGTGTTACATACATACAACGAATTCTTTTTTTAGATGATATTGCTGCTGATCTAGTTACGCTTCAAGAAATTTCGCAACAACTTCGATTAGATGCTGAAACTATAAAAAATGAAAAGATGCGTCTTCGACAGGCCATTGGAAAAGGTTTTTATCCATAATTTTTTTTTTTTTTATACCGTGATGACTTCCATGATGATGATGATGCCAATGCGAGAGTCCCTTTATAAGGGGTTGGCAATACAATGAGTTTTTTTTTCTAGATGTAGGTGAACCAATCAGTAAAACTGGAAGCGACAGCAAATCAAATTCTATTAAAAGCTCATCTAAAACAACATTAGTAAAATCACTGTCTGCAGAACCGGGACCTTTAGAAAAAAAGCAGTTGGTATTGAAAGCTGAATTGGAATCCAAGAAACGGGAATTGGAATTTCTCATGAGAAAACAGGTGAAGTAATTTGTTTAAAATATTATAACATATCTATATATTTACAATATGATTATTTATAAATAAATAGGTGGATCATAAAACAAACCAACAGGTAATGTTAGAAGATTCTTCAAGTTCAGCCGATTGTAACAAAATGCAGGGCAAACATCCCGTACCTCCTCCGCAAAAGAATGCTGGATCGAGTTTAATGCATGAACAATCCAGAGGTGATGCAGATAATGGATATTCCAGGTTAGCAAAGTATATTCAAAATTTTTGATTTTTCGAATAATATTTTATTAATGTACATTACATAGTGAGGAATGTGATGATGAAGCACATTATTTAAAACCAAACCATATAGAAGTAAATACAAATGTTAGCGACAATCACAAAAGATTCATAGCAAGCCCCGATAATTTAAAGGCAAGTATTTTCACATTATTAGTATTCCATTCTATTCATTTCTTGTAATTAACTTTTAGGAAGATAATTTCTTTAATTCCACACAGTCTCTTGATGGGTCATTTGCATCTCAGAGTGAAAAACGTAGTAATAATCTTTCACTTTACATGGACACTCCTCCCTCAACTAGCGGAAAAAAATACAATAGAGATATAAAGATTTCTTCCCATTCTCCACAAAATATAAATTACAGACTACAAAACGAACAATATGTTAACTACAGACCTAGAGACAATCCCAATGATGTGACTATACAAGAAATGAGAAAATTTACTAAAGACATACCATCGTTAAACATAACGGGAACATCTAATCAAAATATGCACAACATTACATCGAAAATAGCACAGCCCAAAGAAAATGTAATAAGTCTTATTGTGACTTTTGTACTATTTTTAATAAATTTATTTTTACTTTTATTTATATAGAAAAAAGGTAATACCAGTATATCAAATAACAGTTTGAATAATGGAAGCAGCAGTAGTAGTATTGAGGATCATGAATTATCCGGTGTGCCTCCACCTATGGCAGCTCTTCCCCCTCGCAGGGGCTTAATAAAAAATAATGGAGGTACAAAACAGACTTTTTATATGAGTTATTAAATTTTATTTAAATTTATTAAAACACTTGATTTTATAACAAGATAACTCTCAAACTGAGAATACACAGTGGGATGAATCTCAAATCACAATGTGGTGGCATAACAAAGCAGCCCAGGTAATTCAAAATCCATAATCATTGTTAGGTAAAGCTAATTAATAATAATAAAAAAAACTTTTTCATATTTTAGCTACAACAACAGTTAGAAGTAACTAACAATCTCTGTCAAAGTTTACTTCAAGATAGAACTAATACACAACCTCCACAATTGAATACCGGGAACGTATCTCAAACAGCAATGGGTGGTCTAATGTTCCCCAATATGAATCCAAGTTTCATGTATCCATTGAATATGGGAAACAATCTAATGGGTGGAGGATCTGATTTAGCATCTGCCTCTTGGATGACAGTCATACAGCAGCAGCAACAGTTGTCTCTTCAACAACAACAGTTAGCTGCCATGTCTTTGGGGAATACACAATGTATGCAGCAATTATTAACACAGCAAAGAGAGCTTTTCTCCTTACGGAACACTGTTGGTTCGGTAATATTTTTAACAATTACATAAAGTAACATTATTTTCAAAACTTAATTATTATTTTTTTTAGCTGGAGGATAAACTACAAAATCTGTGCTTTAACGTTCCACGTGCACACTCTACACCGCCCAATATGCCAATGGATAATTTTATTAATACTCAAATGGTGAGAGCTAATTCTGCTTTATCTCAGAATCATCAAAATCCATGGAATATGCAACAATGTCCCAATCAGATGAACAACGAATCTGTCTTGGCTTCCACCCAACCGTGGGTACTGCCTTCACTTAGATCAAGTCAACCCAATAGTTCAATGAACTTACACCAAAATAAACACTTACCACCTAAAATGACTCTATCAAACAACCAAATCGATCAACTGGTTTATCAAACTCCTACAAATTATGGATATCCTCTCAATTATGTTTCCAATGAGCAAATGTCTGAACCGACACAAAATTCTATTCCCATGGTGAATCAACCTGGGAATGTTTTGAATAATGCTCATACATCATTTCCTCAACACCTTCAGAATATCAACATGAATAATAGCTCAGCGATTCCTGCGCATGTGATCGGTAACGCTTCTCAATCAATCGGAATCCATCCAATGAACTGTGTGACTACTCAGAACATGACCTCGGGCCAAAGTACTGCTCTTAACAATCAAGTTCCGCCCGGCAACAGGGCCAATAATTACTGGGACAATTTTAGAAGGTAGTACACAATTGTTATGTTTAGATATTACTTCATGTATATTTGTCACTCTATATTTACATTTGCATTAAATACACACTAGAATGTTTTTTTTTTAAATTTATTTATCATACGAAATATTATATTTATTTTGTAATATCTTGTAGTTACAATTGATGTTAGTTACAATGATTTTTGTTCTTGATGATGTTAAAATATATATTCATTTTGCTTTAATTGTGTTTTTATAATTTAAGCATTCCATTTATATTGTTGTTTAAAACTATTCATAGTATTTGCATTTTTGGTAAGTCATTTTCAATTATAATGTTTTCTCAGTTGGATCTTCTTTGATTACTTAGATTTTATATAAGAGTTTTTTAAAATCATGAGATGGTTTGAGCATGCATACTAACTCAAAGTTTGGTTTTGTTTTATAAAATGATGAGTTTCTTTAATTGATTAATTAATTGTATTGATATTATTTTAATGCTCTATATAATTTATTTCAGCTATTCTCGACAGAATTTGCTCTCAGGAAATAGCAAGATGAATGCAGATGGCGGTTTGCAAAGTCATCCTCACCCTCTTGCTGAAAGATCTCACAATCCATTGCGATCTTCCATACTAGTAGAACCTTCACAACAAATCACCAACACTCCAAAAAGAAATTTAAATAACACACTTGGAAATGCTCTACATGGTAATTTATCTCATCAAAATTCTAACATCAGTGTCGAATCATCGAGTGGAGCAATATCGAGAACTAGAAGAAATCTTTTACAAGAGTCTGCTGGCAATACAGCCCAACCTGATGTGTTAAACTTGAATCAAAATTTAGAAAACAACGTGGTGTCTTCGTCAAACATAATGGAATCGTCTTTCAATAGACATGAAAATCTTATCAACATTAATTTGAACAGACCGTCTACTTCTTCCATACCTGAAGTCGTAAGAAGCCATTCAAATGTCAATATAACTAACTCGGTCAAAAAGAAATCGTCTCTTAAATTACCAGCAAAAAATGCTCCAATATCCGGAAATTATACCACCCCAGATACTACTCGAAGCAATAATAATTTTATTTTGAGCAGTAGTAATTTGGTATCTCCTAGCACGGCGAATGCAGATGAAAAATCGACAGATAAGCTGTTTGATTTGCTTAGGGAAAATGTGTATTCCGAAGTATCTGCTCTTATTACAGCAAACGAATCGAGACCTCATTTTCTGATCCAACTATTTAGAGATTTACAACACATTAGTTCAGATGATTTAAGACAAAGAACTTTGCAATCCATTCAAGAATTATCATCGCATTATCTTTTGACTGCGGAAAGTGAACATACTTCAGATCTCAACAGAAATAATTCCAGAGCACTTTCAACTACTGATTCAAATGTGAATGAAAATTCCATATCCAATAGGAGAGAAAATATGGACTGGTTTGTGGATAGTGAAATTGTTAATTTTATCATGGCTCATCATTCTAATTCTTGTTCTTCTGAGTTTTTGCATTCGCTACATGCTATAATCATGAGCACTTTGCCAGATAACGAAATCAACAATGAACATATTTATCATGCACTGTCACAATACGAAGGAAGAAAGGTATCTGATGTCCGTGATGAATTAATTTCAACTGTGTCCAAAATTTATTCGGGTCTGCAAAATAAAATGTCGGCCCTGAAAAAAATATCCAGTGACAACAGTCGCAATCCAGAACCAGGATTTTCTGGTAACATGCACACAACTCAACGAGAAAAAAGTGTATCTCAACCTGATAATGCTTCATGTTCAGCAAGTACGAGCTATGCCGAACCAAGTTGTAGCAAAGATGATAGAAATGTCGTATGGATTGCAAAAGTTACTCCTCAAGCCGAGGCTAAGGTGGATCTTATTCAATACATTGACTCTTACAATGGAGATTTGGCTGAAGCAGATCAATCTTGTCACGGATCGGAAACTACTCTCAATTCAGTAGATGGTGTTGGAAACTTTGAAACATCTTTACCAGATGTGGTGGACACGGAGGAACAAACCCCGACAGAGGTAAAAAAAATGAAACATTTAAAAATTGTTCACAGTGTTTTTATTGTATCAAAATATAAGGTAGATAATTAATATTACAAATATCACATTTAGGCTGAAGCTGAATGGCTGGGACTAGATCGGGTGCCCACTCGCCTGCAAACACAAGATAATCCTGAAAATCAAAATGGTAAGTCGTTAAGCAGCACCTGAAACTGAAAATATTAAAACAATTAGTGAGACATTAATAATTATAAACATTTATTTGCAGGTAATGGAGCATCCTCGGACTAATGACTAAACTGGGAATAGAATAAAAAATAATAACTCATATGAAGCTTTCAATTTTGTACTGAATTTTTTTTAATAATAAAGTATTATTACAAAATGAAACTCGTGTTGTGTATCAGCCAATTGAAATTTATTACAAAATCACACATACATATTATTATCACAAAAACCAAGGGATATAAAATACTATCACCATTATCACTGATTTAATGAGTGCAAAATCATTTTCACTCAAATTATTATAATTAAGTTTGAAAATAATGAAATATATGACAGCCGTGCGTACTCCACAAAAGATCTTCTACTGTCTCGTCACATAATTGTTCACGTAAATGTCTACTTGAGAAACAACCGTCTATCTGTGGATTCTGTAGTTTTTTAATTTCTGTAGAAAACAAACCCTCACATTATTTATTTTTTCATATAAGAAATGGGTTTTCAGATCATATGACTCATTAAACATCTACTTATATGTGTGTTGTTGTTACGGGGGCGGACAGGTTGAACAGGAGGGTGGTGAACTTCCATCGGGGTAGGCTCGAAATTTTGATCTGAAATGTACACCACAGGCACTTCAGCAATTAGGTGGTTTTCATTTTATCATCTATGTATATAAATGTAAAAAAAGGGTAAAAAATAATGGTAAAGTTTTACTTGGAGAAGTTCCACACAAGAAGGTCTACACAGTCTTGAGAACATCACTTTTAAACATGTCTCTTTTAGTTGAGGCATTAAAACACCACTTATTTATTATTAAACACAATTTTTCACAATTCTTGCACACTTGAGAAAAACTTAGGAATTCACTAAACATTAGATGTATATTCAAAATTTCGGCTGAAATACAATATATTTATTATTGAAATAACAATTAAAATATTACCAATGTCGTTATCTATTCTGGCTTTCTTGGGTTGTGGTTGCTCTTCTATTTGTAGCTGTGTGTTCCTCTTGACGTGTCCATTAGGTTTATTCGTGTCGTCAATATTGTTGTTAGTTAATTGCGTTATTTTGTCACAAGAACACATTCCGTGATAATTACAAACAGCCACGTGCACTTCGGTCGACATTTTGCCGCTGTCAATCACAACTGACACTATTTTATAAGATTGCCATATCTGTCGTAAGTGTGTGTTTATTTATAAATGCTCTACGAACAATACATTGGTAATATTTATCGAAATAATCTGATGGATATGTAATTATAATTCATATTTAAAAAGAATGGAACAAATATTTGTATATTTCGTAATGTGATATGTGATAAGTAAATAATTTTTGTGTATTTAGCAGAGATTTATTTGGCATTTCAGTTTATGAATATAATATAAAGATAATAAATGAGCATTATCGGTCACCGGATGACTGTGGTATGAACGAACTACCGCTTTATCAAATACCACGCTGACCATATTTTAAATAACAATAGACTGTTTTGAAATTATTTAGAATGTTGGTTGAAATGCAAAAACAAAAATTGTATGAAGTAAATGTGTTCTTTTATCACCAATAATTCACTAAACTACTATCAATTACGCATTGATGTCAATAATCTATTATTGTAGATTGATGTAGATAATAACAAACCTTATTGATAAAAAATATCTTTATTGATATTGTACCAGAGTAATTGATTAGCAAGTGACTAACGGCGAGAAAATATTGGCACCCGCTGTTTTATTAGCAAAAAATGTTATAACACAATTACGTAGGTAATTTTAATAATAGAAATTTAGTAAGAATTTTCCATATTTATGTAGGTACTTATACCATTTATTTGAAAAAAAATCTTGTCTGCGTATAGCATATTGTTTACATTAATTACTTCATGTGTTAAGTAGATATACAATCAAGTTATCGGTGTTAAAATAATGAAAAGTTCATTTTGTCTTCGAAGAAACTACTACAAAATTAATTTAAAAAATCTTTAGCTTTTCCAGTAGCTGTCGGGTGAAATTCAAATGTTATATTATTTTATTTGAGTAATTATTACAGTGAACTTATCATTACACAATTAATCGGTATCTAATGTTTTGTTTGTATTGTGGCTAATATCAGGGATTTTCCTATAGCTCAACTAAGTATTAACCTTTTGTGACAACAATGCAAGAAGCTCAGTCAGAAAATCGCCATGCTTAGTAGGTATTCATTAAATATACTACATATATAAAATAATTATTATTTAATTGTTGAAAATAATGACCGACCAGTTCTCTCATACGCATTGATTGTGATTCTTTCGAAATGTTGTAACTGGTTTAAAATATTTGGCATAGAACAAGGTCGCAGTTCAATTTATAACGTCAATTGTAATAATGTTCAAAGCAGAAGTAGTAATTTAGTTTTGAATGTAAGTTAAATGTGTTTAAAATTGAAATACATTTATGTTGACGAGGCGTGTGCTGTGTCAGTATTGAGACAGACGTCGCATGGTGAACTTGCCTCTTGTGCAAGTCCCTGCTATATTATTATTTAATAAGCTAATGAGGTCACTAAAGATCTATTATAATAAGTGATTTTAATAAGCTGTAATGCTGTCGAAGAGTGGATTCAATAAATAGTGCCTGTGTAGTGTCCTTCTTGAAAAACTAACATGGAAAATCGCTCATTTTTCGGACTGTTCATCTTGTTTACGACGCTGTCCTTGGCAGGTGAGACTTAACATTTTATTATTTGTTCAGTCTCCGTCTTTTACTTGTTGACCATCCATTAATAATCTATTTTAACATTACATTATTTGATTTTTGCTTTTCGACCGGCAAGCTACCAAATTGGCCGGGAGCACCTTCATCGCCTCATTTTTCTTATTTTCACTTTAACATTTCAACTGTCTTGGTGTTTTAGATTTAGTTTCGCTTTTCAACAAGACTCGAATGCGGCGGGAAAAACGATAATTTCATTCTAACAACTTTTCCGAGAATGACTGTATTTTTACTATCACATAAAAAAAAATCATTGATAGCTTATAATGTTATTCATAAGATGATTCAACGAAACCTACACACATCTGCTCAAAATGTTTTGTTATATCATTGTAGTATTATAGAGAGGCTGTGAGTCATAGACCATAATATTATTTTTTATTGATAATCATTCGATAAGACTACCAGTACAATTCTTAGAATGCAATATAAAATTTTATATTTGCGTACGGGAATTTATGGAGCGACAAACCGCTCGGTTTACCACAATGAAGATTTTTTTATAATAATTTCAAAAACATTGTGAAATTAGATCATAATTAAAATTGTTGTTTTGTATGACCTATTTTTCCTCGTCTTGTTCATCGTTGAACGCAATTAACTTATCGGAATTTTCCTTTTTAACCGCAGAGAGTAGAGTTTTCCTAGAAATAGAAACTCAACAGAAGTCTTCTAACCATTGATTTGCTATTTATACCGTAATTTTTCAATGAAATAAAAAACAATCTCTATAGATTAGGATGACGGTATACCGCTTATCTCAGGATGTATTGAGTAATGTATTGCTCAATATTTAATATACATCTTTAAGACTGGGAAAACCACTTGGATTGTGCGTTAACATCAAGAGTAGTTACAAATTCAATACCAGTATCCGCAGAAACCTTTCTCTTTTTATTACGACATTTGTACGGCACGTAACTGGAATCTTGTGACAAAATTATAGTCAAGAATCATACTTGCACTTTCTTCACAATAAAAAAAAAAATATATTTCTCCGCTTGTAATACTTGACACAGTTTCAATCCCTAAAATCGGTACGGTTTCTCAAACAATGAGTATAGTCAAGTCAAGATGTACAAATAACCATGTTCCAAGCATTAAAATAGCTTACTTATTTTAGAGGTCACAAACAATAGAATAATTGCGTAAGCTGCCTTAAATAGAATAGAAAATTGTGATGTATTCAGTAGCTTATTTAATTTTATTGTCGATTCAAATTATTGTGTTTACTGAAGTGGTTTCAATGTCAAGTCAAACATCTGTATTACTCGTCGTAATATGGGCGTAGTTTCTTCTAATAATTGAGTACCAAAGGTAGACTTAAAATAACTAAATTATAAATATATAATAATTGACTTATTTAGGAGTGACCTTATATAGCAACACTTATATTATGTCTTCATACACCTTACTTTATTTTTTTATATACATTCTATTAATACATTTTATACAAACATTTTTTTTAATTATAGTATTATTTATTTTTATATATATATGTACATTTTATTTTTGTTTACCTTTTTTATTACTATTGTTTTGTCTATAAAAAAGCTCTTCTGAGCGTTTATATGGAAATAAATAAAATTGTTTATTATGTGTAGAATTCTAGACACACCAAGAGTCCATTTAACTTACTACGAATGGCTGTGATTGGTGATATCGTAACATAATATGGTGTTATAGTTTTGCGGTGAGACCAATCACAGCTTTTAGTAAATAAGCTCATCTCTAAGGTTATCTACAAATATAAGAAACAAAGAGTGAAAGACTAGAAAGTACACATTGACAATTAAACCAACAGAATTCTTAACATTGATGTGATTTTAGATTGTAAGATTACATCACATTCAAAGATATTTTTTTCGAATCAATTATGATATTAGATATTAAATAAATATTGAATTTATAATAATATACAGGTATTTTAGTCTGTTCTTGTGGTCACAATTTGTAAGTGCATATATTATGGACATGGAGTCATTCTCGTGTATTTATTTTTTTGTTTGCCACTCGTCAAATGACGGACAATAACTTTTAGTCATCATTCGATAAAATATTCAAAACACGAGCTCTAAATTATTCATTTTCAAACTGTAGAAACAAGTGCAAAGTAATTTGTGCCGAGAAACAACCGGTCGGATGATATTGAGTACATAATGCGTTTTCAATAACCAGTTATTGTTTATTATTCTAGTAATAGCTTCTAAATCTATGTTTGTCGAATCGTGATTTTGTTGGTTTGTGAATCATGTTTTGAGAATGATCAATAAATAAAAAATACAAAACAGAATCACGACCACGTGTATATTTGCACCTTGGACTAAAGCAACTCAGTGTGGAAATTATTATAATTTAAATGAGATGAGAATTTAAAATATTTTTTAAAATAGTTTTTTATGTGAATTTATCATTAATATAATGTTTTATACAAAATAATACTTTTATTCTTAGCTACATATTTCAATGTTGATTTTATGTTGGCTGGGACATCTTAATATAAAGTCGATGGATATTTTTAAGCACGATTTCCGAGCTGAGATATTTTGAAACAGGCAAATTTGTATCTCAAGGCATATGAAAAAAATACATTCAATCTAGCGATATAGATAAAATATAAAAACCATTTACATATTCACTTATCTTGCCAAACATCAGATTACTGTTATCGTCACACATTGAAGTGACTTTGACGTATGTGCACTTGTAAAAGTTCATTTTATGTTCACCATTAAATATTTGTAAAAACTGTTTTGCCCGATAAGCCAACCTATTGCTAAAGCATATTCATTTTCTTAAAGTCAATCTTAATTGTAATTCAATACTAATGGTAACCTTTGAAGCGTTCTGCGTGTTAATTAATCTATGAAAAGTTCTAGGAAAATGACGGGTGTGGTCGGAAAATTAATTGTGTGGTCGCGGAATAATATTCCCTACGCATGTGAAAGTTAATAAATTACAATTAATTAATAAGTATGACCAAACTTATAAAGCTAGCGTGTTTCAGCAAAATTTTGTTTTTCACCGTGGATTTGATTAAATCCATACCAGCCGCCAAAGCTAATTACCTGATTTCGACACTGTTTCATGTAAATGTAATTAGTAATTCTTTAAAATAGTCACACACCTGTTCGGTGGGATGGGCTTATCGAAAGTATTAACAGATTTTAGTATATAATTCGCAATTAAAACATTTTATTAACAGGACTTAGGTAGGATTTCGATAAGGGAAGATTTAGTTAATAACTGAGAGGTATTTATATTAATAATAAGGACACCTAAAACCTTTTTTCATTACCTAATTAAAATAGTATTATATAAATCAATTAATTAATATTTTTATTGTTCATAATTATAACTGATAATAAGTCCACATAAATGTAATATGTATTTTCATATTATAACAAAAAGGTGATTCTTAACATGGCAATGTCATTTTCCACCGTTTTATTTGTCTCTTAATAATAATAAATAATTGCGCTTTAATTAATAGCCTCAATTATAACTATATATTTATTATTCAGGTATGTTTTATAATATATTTTTCATACTTTAAACCACGTATTTTGTAACCAGAAAGTGCGCATGTAGAATAATTTGCTCAATCAAGTCGCGTGGCTATAAATGTTGTGTCATTGGTTCAAATCCCGCAAAAAATTGACTTTATCGGTTATTAAGACTGGGAGATCGGGAATAATATTAATAAAATCCCGATCGATCGTCTTAATCCAGGTTTACTCTGGTTTCCTGGATTGTAACGTAACTAGTAATAGTTAAGATCACCGACAGGCAATGAACTATATAATACGTTGTTGTGTCTAAAAAAAATGTGTAAAAATCTTCTAAAAAAGCCCCTCTAGGCGTATATAAATAAATATATTTTTTTAAATTGTTAAATATACCCGAACGTCTTTTTTTCATATTGTAGTGCGTACATAAAAAAAGTTTTATCGTACAATTGCTTCGTCCTGTCGGAATAGTAGGGTTATTATTTTTATCTTTATTGTGATTGTAGCATATGTGTATTTCCTGATTTTTGACACAAAGCTACAACATATGTATATAATTTTATTGTTACAATGAAGTCCCTACTGTGTTTATAAGATTGCATGGATTTGCGTTATACAAAAAAAAATGAGTAAACATTCCTTGATAGTAATAATATGAATGCATTATCACCATTTCAGCGATAATATGTTATGTATAGAGAAAGCAAACAATGTGTGCGGTTTAAAGTAAAATTTTGTATAAAACATGTATACAGTTGTTTTTAGTAAAATCTAAATAGGCGCACCGTAAATATTTATTCTCTATGAACACGTACATATGTTTAAAATAAAATATAATAAGTTTAATTTACAATTAAAGAGTATGCGTTGAAATACGTTAGCCCGTATACAATCTTAGAGAAAAGTGATATGTAGATAATTGAATTTGTTTTATTTTTCATTAAAAAATCTGAATCCACGGTATTTTTAAAATCATACTAATAATTTCCAAATTCGCTAGATTAAAAGTCTTTAGGTTCGAATATTACGGCCGCATTCAATAATGAGAGAATGTTAGTGAGTCATACAACAGCCTAATAGTATTAGTGCGTATACGAATAGAGCTTGGTAGTTTAGGTGTACACCAGGTCTATTCGTATACGCACCGAACGCTATTATACATATTAAATACAGCCGTTAAATTCACTTCGACTGTATTTTTAAGTGTTTTCTATAAATAAACAAAAAGTTATAGACTGTATTTAGGAAAATTCAATTTTATTAATGAAAATTCCTAGTTATAATGTAAACATGTTGTTTTTAGTTAGATTATTGTTAAAAAAATGGTATTAAAATTATAATGCATTTCCGCAAATGAAAGTGATTGATAGTGTGACCAATCAGGGTTATTCTCGACAAATCTCGATTCCGACAGTTACTTTACTAACAAAATGTTTAAATAAAAACTAATTGATTTTATTATTAAACTACCAGCGTAATATCTCAAGGGATAAAGCTTGGGATTCCTAGGCGTGCGTCCCCGTAAACGTACACCGTAAAGACGGTAATAGAGTTGCTTTGCTGTACTTTTGATTGGTTTGTTATTAATAAGTGCCTCGCCCGAGGCTCAGACGAAGCATTAACTAACAAAAAACTGATCATAAGTGTAGCTAAATAACTCTACTATCGTATTTACGGTGACGTATGCCTTGGAATCCATTACTTAAGGCGCGTGGCTACATATACTGTATTATGGGTTCAAATCCCGCTCAAGTAAAAAAAAACATTAAATTGATTTAATCGATTATTGCGACTGGGAGATCGGGAATAATATTAATAAAATACCTTATATGTATATATATAGAGATGCCAATAATACTTGTAAAGACGATAATAAATGTGAGGCAGCATTCCATAGAAAGATGCACCTGCAGGTTTTGTGTGTGTGTGTTTCTACCGCCTCGCCGCTTCGGTAATTCAAATTCAATTGCGTCGCTAACTGTCACTTTACGAGAAACTGCCTTGCATGAAAGTATGATGTAATAAATACATACCGCTTCTATAAAAGTTCATTGCAATAAATAAATTGAGTGTACAACTGAGTCGTTTAGGTACATGTAATTATTTTTTACGGGGAAGTAGAATATACATAATTTTATTTGTATATCGAGCTTTCCACGTATTAGTAGCATTGCATGAGGGGCTTATTTTACAGATGCTTTCGTATTTGCCAACTACGCCCCGCCCAAGGTTGATCCTCCAGGGAAGGAACTCGTCGTGTCAGTGGGTGGAAAGCTGACCCTGCAGTGTTCTGGAGAAGAGCCCGTGACATGGGAGATGCCCATAGTCAGCTCCTTGGGCGATGAATATCCTGAATCAGAGAGTACCATCAGCGTGTCTTACGACCCTACTTCAGTAACTCCTTACAGAGTATTACTGGAAGTGTACAATGTCAGTGTCGTAGACGTTGGCTTTTACACTTGTCTCTTTAACACCACTGCCGAAACTGAGAAATTCGAAGAAATGGAGCAAAAGGGTCAGGCAACCAGGGTATATGTCTATGTAAACGGTGAGCTATTTCAACATAATTATTTTAACAATACACAGTACATATATATTTTAATTTCCCATAAGATCCCGAAAATTTATTCGCCCCAATCGATACAGTAATTGTGGGGAATCAGTACTCGTCAATTACAATCCCTTGTCGGCCATCATCACCCGATGTCAACGTCTTGCTTTACAAAGGGGATGAAGAGGTAATTTAATTATTTTATTTATACTTTAAGCCAGAATTTCAAGATCGTATATAGTTCTTCGCAATCTTAACCATGTAATATGGTTTTAAATATAAACAGGAGTTTTATCACTATTATATAATCGAATTAACCAGTTATTTTTACAGGGTGGACTAAAATTAATTAAGAATATTTTAAGGCTTGGTAGGGTATCGCAAATATAAGCGATTTTTTTATAAAATAAAAAAAAATTACGTATTTAAAAGACATAATACCTCAGAGCTGATTCCAAAAGCACTATAAATATTTTTTAATTTTTAATTAATAATAAAATATTTAATATATTTTTTCACTTATTCTTGCGCTACCCTACCACCCCCTTAAATATTCTCAGATAATTCAAGTCCACCCTGTATAATAAAATACTTCCATTCTGCGTTATTTATTTCTTTTTCAATTAAAAAATCACACCCCAAAACAATGGTATTGTATTTCTGACAATTACTGTTAGATTCTCGTTTAATACAGAATGATGTATTAAATATTAGAGCCGCCTCGTAGATCAGTGGTTACTGTGACGAATTCGTGAGTGAGACTCTCGGGTTCGATCTCGGCGTGTGTTGCTGTGTGGTGGCCTGGGAAACCATAATCTCCCATAAAGGCCACAGTGGCCTGGCCAACCCCTTATATATAAGAGAATCCCTTCAGTATAAAAAAATAGTATAAATTTACTGAAATACTTAATGAACTGTTGATGTTTGTTGGTTGGAAATTCCTGTTTGTGTTTGGATGCTTATAATTGCGAAGAGCTTATTTAGTTATTAATAAGAATACAACAGAGCTGACAGCCTTGAGGTCGTTTGTGTAGATCTTCATAGGCAGAAAAATGGAGACTATGAACGACAGAATAGTGGCCTATGACAGGATGAGAGGATTCACAATCCCCGAGGTGGAAATGGCGGATGCTACTTATCTGTACAACTGTGTCTTCGAAAGGAACGGCATCAACGCCACGACCACAAACATCTTACACTTACTGGGTGGGTTCCATTTCAAAGACAGACCATCCCTTTATCACCCCCAGAGTTAATAGTTCCATTAAAAGGATGGTCTGTCGCCTATTCGTTCATTTAAATTGCAAAATATAACTTTGAATTGCAGGTGACGAGCGCCAAGTTCGACAAATATATCGGCTACACTCTTTACCTATCCACAGTTGATGGAACCGATTATTATTGCAAGGCGACATTGGGCTCAGTGTCCAAAGAGCTTGATTTATTATTAGCTATAACACGTGAGTGAGTAAGTTACGGTATGATCAGGGAACTCTTCAAATGTGGTGTTTGTACTCATGCTGTAACCCTTATGCACGTGTGCACGATTTGTCTTTGTAATTCTCATACATTCTCAACTCTTCGCTTTTCCTCTTCATTCATCATCTAACTATGGTGGTAGTCTTGCAACTCATAAATAACTCGGTGTTGTGAATTGTTCTTCTTCCTCCTCTGTCTTTATGTCTTTTTGTAAAATATTGATTATAATTTACAGCTCGGACTTATTCCATTTCGGCCCCCCTGCTGTACGACATCGATAATAATTTCCACAGTGAAGTTGGGGGCACAATACGGTTAAATTGTACTTATCTTCTTCCCGATTTGGGTGTACCCATACATCTCTTCTGGAATTATCCCGCCCAACATTCGCAAGTACGACAATTTTAAAGAAAACAATAAAAATATGCAAAAAATAATTTATTAATATGTTTTTAGGGCAACCGAGCAACAATCTCAAATACTACAACACTGTATTTATATCCTGGAAAGAAAGCACAAAGTCTACTTTATGTGGCTAATGTTACCCAAGATGATCAGGGTTTGTATGAATGTGGAGTTATGGATGCCAACAATAACAATGCTGTTAAATCTCAAACTGTTACTGTGCATGGTGAATCTTTGATAATATTATTTTATTAATTAAGTATATTAATGTTTTAAAATATTTCTCAGAGAGGGGCTATTCATTTGTAAACTTGTCTTCTGATCATCTGAATCTCGTACCTGGAAAAACTAAGCCTGTTAAACAACAATGCTTGACTTGTGATATCAATGCTTACCCTAAACCTAGTGTCATATGGTATGTTGTAAAATGTTTAAAATATATGTTATCGATTATCTACTTTTAATCCAGTTGGCACCAGACTCGGCCTTTTATAGTTTAAAAAAAGGCATTCAATAAATTCCATTGCATATCCAAATCCATTGATAATATAATATTACTTCTCACACTTAATTTCCTCAAAAATGTGGTCATGGGTACCAATCCCGACCAAGTCAAAAAAAAAAATTATTTGATCGGTTATTACCTGAGATCGGGAATAATATTAATAAAATTCCAATTGATCGTCTTGATCCAGGTTTACTCTGATTTTATGGATTGTGAGGTAAATACTGAGGCGATCTGTATAACTAGGAATAGTTAAGATCATCGACAGATAATGAATTAACCCAATTTTTGTCTAAAAAACCAAAATTTCTAAAAACCTTCCCAAAAAGCTTCTCGTAGTGTATATGAAAAAATAAATAAAACCTACCGTTTTTAATGAATATTTATACCTATCACTACAACAAAACACTATTTTAGGTATGACAATCACGACAAAGAAATTGTATTTGATTACCAATCTACCAAATATACTCTACAAGTATCCAGAAGAACCAAATCTGTTATGTGCGTTAATCATTTGAGTGTTTATGATACTGGGACATATAGGGTGAGGGTTTCAACCCCCAAAGATTCGAGCACGTTAAATTTTACCTTGACTGTTTTAGGTATTTATTTACACATTTAATTTTTTTTAAATAAATCCTTTCATATATTATATTTTTAGTCAAACCAACCACGGCCATTAACGCACCGATATTTTATATGGTCGACGAATTATCAAGAACACCATGTGAAATTCTATCAAATCCTGAACCCCAAGTGATTTGGTCTTTTAAAGAATGCAATACTGACGAAGAATGCTCAAGAGCACCGTGGATTCCAGTTAATGTAATGTTAATAGTATAAATTAAAACTATACATTATTAATTATTAAAATTGTATCAATTACAGGACTCGAACGTGGAGCCTCTGGTGAAAATGGATAATTTTTCATACATATCTGTTGTAAAATTCCCCGCTATTAAGACCGGTCGTTTGAACTGTGAGGCCAGAAACTCATTGGGGGCTAATAATTTCACATCGAAGTTCTATGTGACGGATATTGAAGATGGTTTTGGTATATCAGGACATTATGAACCAACTGCTGTTAGGGATAATGTAACTCTTATATGTGGAGCTTCCAAGTTTGTAAACTATACAGGGGTTATTCACTGGTACAAAATGCCCAATCGGATCCAAATCACAGACGAAATCAAACGAGGTTCATATATTGATATATGAAAATATTAAGATCGAATATTTACGATGTTATTTTCAGGATATTTTATCACTAATGGCAGTTCAGATTATTCGTATCAGTTGGTAATGTCTATACCGAATGTCAATAAGACTTTTAGTGGAAAATATGTGTGTAGTGTTGAAAAGAGAATGGAAGACGGGAGCATAGAAATGGAGGAACAACAACTAAATTTAGATATCAGAGGTATTATTCATTATTCTAATGTATTTTATTTTTATAACTAATATTGGAAATTTTTCATAGATGAAATTATCCCCTCAATAAGATCGACCAATTTGAACGATTCAGATTACAGGTTGGTTTTGGGAATGCCTAGAATATATTTTTACTGTACGGCAAAAGGTATACCCACACCGGAGATTAAATGGTTCAAAGTATGTTAAAATTAAATAAATTACAATACAATTTTTCGGTTTGTTTAATACAATTAATTTTATAGGACAATGTGCAATATAAACCCGAGGGTAAAGATCAGAGGATTAGACTTGTGAATAATAATACTCGTTTAGAAATAGATTATATAAAAGAAGAGGATATTGGTGTTTATAAATGCTCTGCTGAAAACAGAGTTGGGAAATCTAGTAGATTTATTCGATTAGAATTAGCTCGTATGTTGATTTATTATTATTTATTAACTATTAATGCGGAAATATTTATTTTGTATCTAATTATATGTACAATATTACAGATCAGCATATAAAAATTGGATATATAGTGACGATTTTTGTGCTTGCCTTGGTATTTATATTATTGATTATATATCTCGCTTGTAAAGTTCATAAAGAAAGAAAGATTAGGATGGAATTGTCTCTTGTCGGACTTTTACATTTTGAGAAAGGAGCAACGGAAAGTCTCAATCCAGAATTGGGTGTTGATGAACAAGCGGAGCTTTTACCCTATGATAAAAAATGGGAGTTCCCCCGGGAGAGTTTGAAATTAGGTAAATATATTATTTAAAATGTACCCATATACACTGATTGTCTATATTTTTTTATTGTTATTAAGGAAAACAACTTGGGTCCGGAGCTTTCGGCGTTGTGATGAAAGGTACCGCTTATGGCATATTGAATAATGAAGAATCCACCGTTGTAGCCGTAAAAATGGTTAAAAAGACTGCTGATGCTACTTTTATAAAAGCCCTTGCCTCAGAATTGAAAATAATGGTACATCTTGGAAAGCATCTTAATGTTGTGAATCTCCTCGGAGCTTGTACTAAAAACGTCTCTAAACGTAAGAGTGAAATTCACATAATATTTGTACAATCTTTTGCTTTAACTCTGTGTTATTTTTAGGTGAATTACTCGTTATTGTTGAATATTGTAGATTTGGAAATCTCCACAATTACCTCTTAAGACATAGAGATATATTTATCGATCAAATAGACCCAATGTCCGATTCGATCGATCCAAATATAGGAAGTGAAATTATCAACAGAGCGTATTCAGTCAGCAGCAATCAAAGGTAGTTTTTATTATAAGTGTATTTGGGAATGGATTTTTATATTATATCTGTACATATTTATCTCTAATTCTTAAGCCTGTGGTGATTAACACTTTATTATAATGTGTTTATTAATATTTTTTTTGGTGTGGTGGCTTGCACATTCAGCGTAACTAAGTACAATTTTCCCCACATTTCCAACAGTGATAAAGACGAAATGAAGGATTCGGGAGTTGGTCCAGCATCTCCAGGTTTCGATACTGGAAATACCGTTGTCTCTATGGTTCCAAACGGTAAAATAAAAATATTTAACTCAATTATCCATTTTTATATATTGTGTTTGATATTTAGGAGAAACTGGCGAAGGAATGGTTACCAGTAATGGAAGTATTCAACCTGAATGGAGATCAAATTATAAAGGAGATTACAATTATAGTAAAGATGCTAGACCCATTACAACTTCAGACCTTTTGGCTTGGTCTTTTCAAGTTGCAAGGGGAATGGAATATTTAGCTAATAGAAAGGTAACTAACAAATATTCTTTATACTTTATATCCATTATCAATTGATTAATTGTTTAGGTACTTCACGGGGATTTAGCCGCTAGGAATATTTTACTCGCCGACGATAATATCGTTAAAATATGCGATTTTGGATTAGCTAAAAATATGTATAAGAATGACAATTATAAGAAGAAGGGAGATGTAAGTACTTAGTCAAACAACATAAACATTCAAAATTATAATAATAATTTTTAATTCAAAGGGCCCATTACCTGTAAAATGGATGGCTATTGAATCGATAAGAGATAGAGTATTTTCAACCCAATCAGATGTTTGGTCCTATGGAATAGTTCTTTGGGAATTATTCTCATTAGCGAGAACACCTTACCCAAGTATGGATGCAGATGAGAAATTCTATAATAAACTAGTCGAGGGGTATGTAATATAATATAAAAATACATACTAGAATATACTAGAATGTTTGTATAATTATAGGTACAGAATGGATAAACCCAAATTCGCTAATAAGCATATTTATCAAACAATGTTGGAATGCTGGAGAGCTAGACCGATCCAAAGACCAACATTTTCAGAGTTAGCTTCTAGATTAGGTTACCTGCTAGAAGACAGTGTTAGAAAGGTAGATATATACATATTATTTATAATATACTTTGAATGGTTTTTTAATTTTTATGAAAATTGTAGCATTATATCGATTTGAACGATCCATACATTGACATGAACAGCAGATGGATGACTGAAAGTGGTACAAATGACTATCTTGCCATGATGAGTGCTCCTGATTATAGAAATATCGCATCTTCTAACGATAATCACGATTACGTGAATGATCCATTCGGAGGTCCGACCAAAGTAAATCCCCTATCACCGGATGATACAGGTATATATTTTAAGATTTATTCGATTGGGTTCAATTATTTATTATCACTGTTGTGTGTACATTGAATAGTTCCGAGTTATTCACTATTCGGTCTGGGGACTAGCACCGATTCCATTTGAGTGAGTACCTAAAACAAGGGAATTGCCTGTGTTTGATTTGATGCCTGTGTTTGTTTAAATCATACAAAAGTATATAATTTATACAACATGTCTTTTATTCAACTTAAAATAATTAAATCTAAGGAATGGTAGATTAAATGTAACACAACCACACCTTAATTAATGGTCCAAGTCGGCTAGTTAAACTTTTGAATTTTTATTTATTATTTTAAAAAGTTTGATAATCTTGCGTATTTACTTATTGCCTGATTTAAATTTGTAAACAAAGAACGGTACAGCGTGATTTTATCCAAAATTCACTACGCACATTGCAAGTAAATAACAATACCTTGTTGACGTATTCGAATTTGAACTTGAACCTATGCGATTACATCATAAAGTGAACTCATACTTGTTTATTGTAAATATTAATAAAATTATATTAATAAAACCGAAGATTCTCGAGCTGTCATAATAAATTATTTTTATACGAAAAAAATCTTAAGCCCCCTTTAAAATATTTTTTTATAATCATACTGGAATTACATAATCAGGATAAAAATATTTTAGTTTCAATAAAAACAAGTTGTATACAGTAGTGATAAAAATAAAATGTACTTTTCACTAAACTAACACTAGGGTCTACTAAGTTATAAAGATGGCTTCAATCGTTTGGGAGGAATGATAATAAAAAATATCTTGTAAGTTGAAATCCTAAATATGAAAAAAAAATCATATAAAATACGATAATAACAATAAATAGCAGGGATTTATTGAGTTCCTATTTTTATATTATTAAATAAGGAATTACAGAAAATAACTTTGGTGTGCTTAGAATCGCTTTTTACTAATAATAATATCTGTGTGGATTTTTGAAGATTGTGGTATATTATCATCTTATTTATTAACAAAATGCATAATTTCAGACACCGAAGGATATTTATGCATGAGTCCTGCTAAAACTAGTGTTATTACAACAAACGTGGACATTTTCGACTTCCCTTCAATTCCTCACAAGATCAATAAATCTAATCTCAAAGACGATACAAATGTGGAGAGTAATGAAATGATACCTATGTTGAAAATGAACCGGCTTCCATCTGAAGGATCGTCACCATCAACTCCTAAAGTGGACGTGGCCAATTCTCCAACAGGCAATGCTTTCCTCAATCCTTCATATCAATCACTCTTCAAGACGAAAAATGGAGACCAGATCAGTGGGGCAGATAACTACGTCAACATGTCACAGAAAGACTCCGGATTCGGAGATGAGGCTGAGGGGAAATCATCCCCGAATTCGTTCTCCAACCCTAGTTACGTCACGATGAATGGGAATATATTAACTGTGAATAATAACAAGCCAGAGATGACAGTGGCCTAGTCTTGAAATAACTACTTAAATTGTAAGACCTCAAATGATCTCGGAGATTATTATAGCACATTCCAACATTTACATAATAATAATATAGTGAGTGAGTGTATCCAAAAGACAGATAAGTAATAAAAATATAAACATTTTTTTCCTGATCAAAATTAAAAATAATAAAAACTCATATGCTTAGTGTGATGATTTAAAAAAAAATATATATGTTAGAAATTAAGATAATTTTGAAACCAAAGTAAATATATTATAATAATATCTTTAATGCTATATGATGTATGTAGATATGTTATAAATAAAATGTAAATTTTTCTACTCCTTTGTTTTATTAAAACTCTTACTAAACAAATATTGCATTTTCTTTTATAAAAATTGAAATCGGTACGTCGTAAATATTGGTCTTTATAAAAGCCTTCTTTTTCTCCACAATATCGTTTACACAAGATACTTTATATTGTTGCCACTTTTTTTCAGCAATAAACTCTTGAACCACTCGATTGCTATTCGGTATTTTTCTTTCAAGGTAATGTTTAGTCCTGGACCAAATATTAGCAGCCCCTTTCCTCCAAAGCCAATATCTGGGAAGTAATATGCATTTGGTTGTCTTTGAAGCAATATATCTTTTATTTTTCATATTTTCACCAAGCCCAAAACAACCACCTTCTCCAACAAGGCACACTTGAACGACTGAAATTTCCATTTCCCATACACTTTTTCTAGAATTATTATTCGGTATTATCCTTGTATCGTCAATAAAACGAACTTTCTTGTCTGTTCTCGAAGATTTGTGTTTTGCCTAAAATTATTGATAAAAAATATACACGCTGATTTTTTTAATATTATTCATTTATCTTCACCTGACAAAATGGTCTATATACTAATTTATTTCCAATCTGCGTATACAGTACGGATATATTTTCAAGAAGTTGGCACTGTCCACTTATTACGAAATATACGTAATTTAAAAAGCCTTCGTCGTCTCCCAAAATTGTGTCTTCAATACTAAAATTCAACACTTTTGCCATTTCGACTGCTTCCTTCATACTTTCCTAGAATATATATTATAAATAATTCAACATATTTAAATGAATAATTACTAGCGAATTTGCAAACCTCGTCAAAAGTTTGAAAGTAAGTAAACTTTTTCAATTCTATTTCGATTTCGTTCATTTTGTAATAAGTTATCGTAGAGAAGCCACCGTGAAAAGGGAGTGTTTCCGTTCGATGATGGTTGCAGATTGTGCTATAAAACTTTGTTGTTCGCTAAAGAAACTATTGATCTATCCACTTTCGGCGCACGAAACCTAGGTATATAATATTCGATGAGTTATTTAGTCGATAGTTCCTTAGATTCCCCAGATATCGCCACTTTACACGAGTTCGTAGATTCCTTCATAAATGTACATTTCCTGTAGGTAACAGCTTTATCAACATTCTTTACAAAGCCAGTGAAAACTTGATATAATATTTTGGACGACGATGTTTTTTTTTAAATTTAAATAATGAGTAAGTCCACGAGGAGCGATTGAATAATAAAAAAATGTATTAAATGGTAGTTAAGGACTAAAATTAAGCTAAATACATTGGCAGTAGCGGAGCAAGGGGGTTCAGTTGCCCCGAGTGACAAATATTTGTATGAAAATTGATGCTAATATTTTGATTTTTCATAATATTTTGCGCTCGATTTGGTATAAATTGCTTGTTTTTTATGTGAAGATTTCCTAATGAGGAGTAGGCGGCCAAATTTAGGTTTAGCATCGGGCGACAGAAAACCACGCTACGTCTTTGTACATAGGTACATCCTCCATTGCATAATTTAATTTTTAAATAATTTCTAGATATATATTTAGTATACTGGCGACTCCTGACATGGGCCCCCTCCTACGTATAATCACTTAATCACACGTCAAAATTATTTGTTTGTGTAATTTTTTAAATTTGGCCATTTGCAATAAAATTTATGAACTTGATATTTTATCCAATTTAAAGTAAATGATCTATTTTCTTGAACGTTTCAAGATTCTGAATTTTTTAGTGAACGCCGTCTGTTTTACCAACATAAATAGCGCTTTACGATTCAACAGCCACAAAGAGAATCGCTTGTCATTCTACTGACTGTCACTAAATACCGAGAGACCGCACTTCGACAAATACCACTAAAATGGTAATATTTCAGTAATATTTTTAATGAAATCTATTCTTAATAATACATGTGTGCCACGGAATAATATTTTTTGTCCAAAAACATTGTTAATGGTAGTTATTGGTTGATTTAGAGTTTACCGGTCGATCAACACTTGTTGTCAGCTCAGCATGGACAGGACATCAAAATGGCCGAAGGAGCTTACGGAGTTCCCGATGTCATGACTTCTGGTCTTCAGTCTACAAAGGAATCTCTAACTTTTGCTCACCCACTTGAAGCATCTGAAAGAAACGTAAGTATACCAAATACATTAACAAATTACTATATGAGAGTATAAAATATTACATCGCATTTCACAGTATGTTCAAAATAAGCAAAAAATCTCATACGACATTTTGAGACACGTGCAAGGAATTCATGCACCATTGAGACTGTCCATGGAGTTGAAAGCAATGAACAAGGTAAAAAAAAAATTATCATATTCACACAATCCAGAGTTGGTTTTTTAACATTTTTATTTAATTTTAAGGTGGGAAGATTGCCATTTTTAGAGAGTTCTAACGCATTGAAGGATTCACTAACTGGTGCTGATTTGGATATTGGCTTTGAAGACATTTTGAACACAGCTGAGTTCCGTGAACAAATTTCTCAACCTCATGCCGTGGTTGAAAAATCATTGGGAATTTTATAAGCAAATAAATAATAAATATGGTTTAATGTATTCTTAACTTTTCAATAAAAAAATAATAAATTATCTACAATGATTATTATTTGTGCAGTTTAAGGGAAGTTATGAAAACCATCAGCAATAATCCAAATTTTAATTGGATATTATGTGACTTTTACATGGAATGTATTATGTATTTGGAAATATGGACATAGGTAAAATAAATTCAGACACAAATTATTGTTTTTTATCGTTTAATGATCCATATAAAATTTATAATAAAAGATTGTATAAGTATTAAAACCTTTATACAAAAGTCAAAACTTTATTATCAAATATTGCCGATTATGTATCAAAATAGATATGATAAACATTTAGCTTAATCTTAATCAAGTAGCTACGAACAAAATCACAAAGTTTAAAGCAATTCCATTATTCTATGAACGTTTTTGTTTCCTTAAATTTACATAATCTATGAGCATAAAAATTCTAAATAGCTAAAGTAAGTTTTTTAAACATAACATAAACTCTCCAATAAATGGATGTTAGGCAAAAAATAGCGAGGAAAAAAAAATGACATATTATTACAACCAACTTTTTCATAGTTATTTCACTATAAATATTGTATGGATCTAAAAACTAAGCTGAAGTTATATTTTGAAAACAAAGGAACTGTGTTTATTGAAGAGAAAAAAAAATTATATTCAAATTGAATAACTTATAAGTATAGGAGCTTACAAAATATTATATTACTACGATATAAAAATTTTCTTTTAACTTTTTGGAAGAATTCGATAGTATTACAAAATATGGAAAACAAATTCTAACTTTTTTTAAAGTTAAAATTAAAACTACAATAATTTTAACTGAAATGTATGTTCATTTAAATTATATTTTTTTAGAAATATACGAACACGTTTTTAGTACAATATTTTCCTAGTACCGTGCATTTTAGAACTAGGTATTGCAAGGCTAATTGGGGGTAGGTTTGTGGTCTTAGCGAACATTATATCAAATAGGTCCCTTGATATTTTCTACGTGTACATTTTTTTGAAAAAGTAATCACATAGAAATTACATAATATACAAATATTTTATCTAAATATGTATGTAGAAAAAGGGCGTTATTTGTCTAACAATCATATGATGTTTGTAAATTACTATCATATAGTGTAAAATTTTGGTATTAAGTTTTCCAGCTCAAAAGTTGTATTTTACTTGAGGAAGTAATAGTGCTGTTATTTTTATAGGAAATATTAAAAAAATTATGTTATACTAGGCACGATCACTGTGCGTTGTTTGCTTTTTAAAAGCGATAAATTTACGAATTAAAATTTTTAGAAAAATCAAAACGAAGCACTTTGTATCACATAAATGACAAACTTTTTAAAGTAAGCAATGCGACCCTCTACAAATAATGTAATCAGGGTGCAATTTTAAAAATGTATTATTGGCACTTTTTCTTCCATCTATTTATATTTTAGTTGCAAAAATATTTATTTTAGATCACATAAATCTGTACTTTGAGTATTTACTAAAGAATAATAGTAAATAAAATTTTTAATTACAACAATATAAACTTTTCATCAATAACACAATGGTAACGAATGTATTTGCATTAAACCTAGGATTCCCACACAATGTCCAGTATTCTCAATTTGCATATCTTCTTCACTTCGTTTATGCCAGTAATTATTTCTTGGTCGGTAGTGTTCTTGTATCTCTTTTCCAGTTGTTCGATGATTACATTTGCCTTATTTTCTCTTGCGCATATCACAAATGGAAATCCAAATTTTTCCTTGTAACTGTAACATATCGATTATTTTAAAATTATTGTTAATTTCTTTTATTTCATTACTTTTTTGTTGATTTTTACATACAATGTATTGAATCTGTTAATTTTTGCCTTCTGTTTTGGGTCCATGGTATTTAACTCGGCACTTTTTTGTTCCCTTATCGATTCCGGAGTTAACTCACCTTCATCAGCTAGACGGCCGGCTAAGTCTGGATGAAGACACAACACTTTGAGCTTTTCTAAAATAAATAAAAAAATATGAAATTACATATTAAAAATGTATATATTTCTATTACATACCGTCTCTGGGTATATTTTCAAGGTATTCCATGAATAATTTGGTCAAATGTGCAACATTTCTGAATGGTTTTTTCTCAGCTACGGCAGTTGCGGCTTCTTTATAAGATTCAACAACATTTCCAAACATCCACACAAACTGCTCTGTGTCCAAACCGTTTACTTCACGAATATTCAGTATGCCAACCATCTTGTTTCTGAAAGATAATTATCTAAATTGAAAAATTCACAGCTCCAAAAGAAGGTCTAGGAACAGGCTAAGATGAGTTCTATCGTTACCGCCGGTTTTACGCATAACAACTTAACAAAAAGAAGAATTGGTTTATCGCTGTGTGCCATTGCTGCAGATGGTGATAATGAAAAATTGAGTTCATATTATACTTTTTACAAATTGTTTAGTGAAATTAACCCATAACTAATATTATGAATCATTGGCAACAGTGCTTTCAAACATCCAAAACTTCTTTTGGCCGTTCTTGGCCTAGCGATACACTATGAATATCAAATAGAAATAAAGTTGACATTGGTGTTACACATGGACGTATGCAGAGGAGTCAAGGGTCAAGTCAAGTCGCTTGCACCCCTGAATTGATAAATTGAAAAAAAAAATTTGCCACCCCTAGAAAATTTTCTGCGGGCGCCTATGGTGTTAATATACTTATTAGATTCTTCAATGAATTTATGAAAAATGTCTTAAGAGATGTGGTAGCAACAAAGGCAGTATATTTTTGTTACAATAGTTAGGATACAGTTTACAAAAAACTTGGAAAGAGCATCAGTTAAGGCGAAGAAACGCGAAGAAGCCGATAATAGATAAAGAGGTGAACGCGGTTATATTTGGAGAGTAATTAAAAACATATTATTGAAGAGTCAGCGCGCAGATAACAAAGGAACCACCGACTATTATTATACCGGCGTGTTGTCTTCACTGTTCTGCTGGCTTGTGGGCGTGGCTTGCTGCGGCTCTCGGCTGGCGCTAGTGACAGTTACAGTTGTAGTTATAGTTATAGTTATAGTTATAGTGACAGCAGCTCGTGCGTCTGGCGGGCTCGGGCTGTGTACCGAATACTCCTAAAGCTGTCCTGCCTCGTTATCAACATTTATCAGACACATTACTACACAATAAAACTTGCTGCGAGCCTCCACAGATGTCACCGCGGTACACACAAAGAAACCATCACTTCACAATGCAACAATTTTACAACAATTTAGTGGACAATTATTTGTATTTACAATTTATTTAAAACACTGCACACTGCAAAATAGTGACAAAAAATTATCACAATAAACAAATGGTTGAATAGAAATTTAAAGAAAAAGAAATGTAAGCCGTTACCGATAATTTATAAATACATACATAGTGCCTAAAAAGGAAGGAAGTAGTAGATGCGGATACCAGATGTCCCGCGCCCTTCATAAATATTTACCTACAAATATTAAAAAGGGTCTTGAAAAGCTTGACCTTAATGAATCTTTAAGGATTGATCCAAGGAAACTAGATATAAAGATCAATGGTCTCTTAATTTTCCACGAATCGATATATCTTTTATTTTTCATACCAACTGATGACGTTCCCAACGCTTTTTCTATATTTTTAAAACTTTCATCACATTTTATTGATCTGTACTTGTTTATGTACTTTTTCCAACGAGTTCATTGACATTTTCATTTAATTTCCTACTATCTCTAATGTCGATATTTTTTGTTAGGGGGGTTCCCGATGAGTGAGATTTTTTACATATTTTTTATTATTAAAAAACCTACATCTATATCTTTGCTCTTTATAAATAAGTCAACCCCATAAATTATTCACAATGATAGCTAATATTATACTATTTGAATAGGTATTTACTTTCTCAATTTACATACTTATTTCTTTAAATCTAAAATTGATGGATGGCTCTACGTATAAAGTAAAGAAAACAAGATATCAATATATCTATTCAATAATTCATTACTCACAAATAATAATAACATGGATATCTTATTGAAATATATATTTACCAATTAGTAAATAAAATATTTGAGGATTTTCGCTAAATAAAATCACAAGTCCAAAGTAGATATTAATTAGCAAGAATTCTGTCCATTCTAAGAATACTTTTTATTTATTTATTTACCTGCTAGCGGTCAAACGATAAAAAATAGCAAAGCTCCTACCCCAATTCTGAGTTACCATAAAATTGTAATTAAAAAAATGTGCAGTTCTGAGAAAATAGCCAGTCGGCAAAAGTACACAGAAGGCGATAAACGAATGTGTATTGAAAGGCTTTAGAAACTACGAGAACAATGAGCTTGTATCTATCGATAAAAAATCTTATTGAAATTGTTATAATGAAATATTGTCCCCATTGTCTCGAAACGTGATACTTTTCAATAATATATTTATAAATTGCATGTACGGAAAACATGCAGATGTTCAATAATTATTAGTCGGTATATCTCAAGCTTTGAGGTATATATACCTAATCCACCTGACCAATCACCTGCAGTTAGTAGGTATCCCCATTTTTTTTATTCTTTTCAAAGATGTGGGCGATTTTCAATCATGTATTAATCTATGTATATACAAACCCACTCGTTACTCTTCGTATAAAATACAACGATGGTTTGATGTCTTCCTAGGAATTTTATAGAGGCTCAGTGACAGATTTACACACGCAAGATACTGAATTCATTTACACACCAAAGCTTTTACGTGAAGCCTTTGAGGTTTTTTTATACCTTTAATAATCCCAAATAGACCGTCTTCTAAGCGTTCGGGCGAACAATCGATGATGTCTTTATCTGCACCTTGAAGAAGAAAACGCGCCTGAAAATATACAACAGGAGGAACATAAAATCATAAATCAAAACCACAATGACCGCAACAAAAGAAAATACTCATTTTTACACTTGTGACAATGTTCAATTTTTATAATCATTGTTATATTACCCGATGTCATGATTATCGTGAAATATATACGAGTATGAGACAGGATCTAGGATCTTACAATGAGTCCAATTAAAACGAACACGAAACTATTGTTAGAATGTTTTGTGAATAACACAAGTGGTTAGTTGTTATTTTTATTCATTCAACCATATTAAAACCATATTTAAAGAAATTGTACTAGAGAGTCGATTTAAATGACATACAAATACATATAGGCAATAATGACCTGTGTTAAAAACTAAGGTATTTAGATTAGATAATCAGTAAGATCAGTGTATCGGTATATAATATTAATAATTACCTGTATCAAAAATCAATTAAAACACAATACATTTAAATATTCACAGATGCTGAAAATAATGACGTGAATACCCATAGGTGCAAAATTTAATTAGAATTTCGCTTGTTACTGCAAAAAAATAATGAATTTTTGAAATATGGTAAGTAGGTACATAAGAAAAACTATTTTTTGGAATAAGTGTTGAAAATTATGAAATTTGTACCTACACAGGTGACACTTTTGCCATCAAATAAAATCAGTTACGCCGATTAATCTACGGGAAATTATTTATTTTTTAATTGACTCGTCATAATTGATAAATTTGAGAACTATCCGAATTGTCGAACTGTTATTTATGTCAAAAATCAAGATTTAGTTCGTCCAAGTTAAGTGGAAAACGTGTACAGCAAGGTGCTCTGGAAAAAAAACTAATATTGTATAGTTTAACAATTTCACACAATTTTTTTTTTAAATACAAAGTAAATTATGGTTAATTATCTATCTGTCTTTATAAAAAAATATTAATAAAATATATAAATGTATATCTATTTTTGTTAAGTAAAAATAAGTCCAGGTTAGGTTAGGTTAGGTTAGGCTAAAAAAATACGTAATCGCTTAGCGAAAATATACTTTCACCAGTGAAAATATATTCTCATTTGTAATAGCTACACATCCACCGTATAATGTATAACATGTAGTGATACTGAAGTAGAGATTTGTGAAAATTTGAAGGTTTAAATTATGTGGGGAGAAAAGCGTACGACTAGAAATCACCCGAAGAGGGGTGCGGTTGTTAATTTTATTTAATGTTTGTTTTATAAATCAAGTTGTCACATAAATTCAAAAAGCAAGCTCGGTCTGCCGCCTTTTATTGTCGCCTCAAAAGTTACTTCGGTCAAAATGTACCACAGTATAACAAAAAGGGAGGACATTTAACGACCTCACTCCTCCTTTCCATATATCACTTACTATAAGTCCAACAAACCATTTTCTCACGTAAAAATATCCAAACAATTAACAATCAAAAATTTTCACGTCGAAACCAAAGAATAAATCATTCCGTTTGGGTACCCACTACACTCTTTAGATTTATATGTAGTTTGATCATGGTCAAAGGTATTTTTTTTTCATTTATTGTGCCTTTGAAAATCAACGCATCCAGGACTATAAAAGTTTAACGTGTTCCCTTAGGTTTTGAGGATAATACGAGTTGGTTCATTTTTATTATTTCGCCTTTTTATGTCCAGCCACGGGACTATTTCAGGTGTATTTTTGTTATTCTTAACGATAAATGCTTCGAATAAAACCATTTATAGATCATATGTAACTACCTAAGAGTGGGTATGTATTTTAGACATCCTTCATCCTTGATCCTTGAGATTTTCATATTATTGAAAGACTAAATTCAACACATTAGATAGAGACAATTTAAATTGCTAACTATTATAATTTTATATTCTTATACATAAAACCATAGTTCGGATTAAGTGGGTGCAGTTAAGTGCCTTGAAGCACTGGACACTGCATGGGTTATATATTTTTTTAAATCGTATCGTTCTATTTAAATTCTCTGATATTTTACACTTTAATTTTCATACAATTTATGGTTGAATGTGGCCGAATACTGAGTGGATGGATGAAATTTTAATGATATTAATTTTATTAGAATATTTTGTCAATATTATAATATCCGAGAATTTAAATATAATGATACAATTTAATTATAATTAATTACGATTTTTTTATATTAATGGGAGAAATTATAATATTGAATGTGGCAGTTAATTTTATTTTATTAATATTATAAGATTGTTCTATCAATATTATAATATCATAGAATTTAAATAGAATGATACAATTTACCAATAATAAAAATATAACACGCTCAGTGTTCCACGGCACTTTAATGCATCCACTTAGCCGAGTTTTGCATATAACCTAATTAGGTAGGTTATTCAGATTATTACTCTTGAAATAAAAAAGCACATTGACTTTTGAGACTGATGATTTAATAATACGTAATGTCTTATTGGAGAAGTCATCAATGGCATTTATTTTCATTGCGATGGAGTTTATTTACATAATATGGAGGTAGCATAATTTTGTGGGGCGGGCGAACGGCGCGGCGGCCATTTTAATCGAATACTTTCCATATAATGACGTTAACGACGTCAAAATGGCGGACGACTGGCGTAGCTATATGTACTAATATGAATACATAAGCGATAGGTAGAAGAATATTGTATGTATATATTTTTTATTGGTGCATTCCCGCGGTTCTTGCATGGCTGCGATCGTTCGACCGTATTCCTTTGAGAGGGGGTCTCTACCTGGATCCCTATATCATCACAATCAGGTGAATCACTAATATTTATACTATAGACTTGTATATCTATATATTTAACCAACATTAATATAATCAATGCTAATGAATAATTGATTATTAAAAAAATAAATTTCAATATGAGAATTAAAGAGTCTGATTGAGTCTGAAATGAAAGGATTGAATAGAAGGTACTTACAGTGGTACCTCGACATACGAGTGCCCCCACATACGGGTTTTTCGAGATACGAGCGAGCGAGCGATATCTGGCTTCGAGATACGAGTAAATTTCGAGATACGAGCAATCGGCTAGAGAAATCCATGGGTCTGGAACAAGGCAAAGATCGGTGAATAGAAAAGCAGTGATGAAAATGAAGCGAAAGTAACACTTTATAAATCTAATTTATTTCATTATATTCTTGTTTCGGTTTTGTACACTAAATATTTGTCATTTATAAATACAGTTTTTTATTCAAAACACGTGGTATGTTGAAAAACCCATCTTTTGCTAGGACTTTTTGGGAGGCTGGAACGGATTAATGGCTAATTTGATTCGAGTTACGAGCAAAGTTACGGAACGAATTAAACTCGTATGTCGAGGTACCACTGTATATGCTTATAGATAATTTTCAATGCGTGTGCCGCAACGGACCGAGCCAATCTCAAATTATTGTGTCAGTCTTGGTACTAATCTTCGATAAGCAAAGTTCATATCAAGTTCAATTTCCAGGTCAATAACTAAATACTTTATCCAGAATATAAACCCAAGACTATTGAATGATTGGTATTATTATTAAAATTTATGTTTTGAGGTTTATTTTAATACTTTATTCAATACTTCTAAATCATAGATATAAATATTAGATATCGCATTATATATAAATAATTTGTGTAGCCCGTGTATTGTTGCACTCCTATTCGATAAAGGCATAAGTGTGTCTCCCTCACTCAGCACATTTCTAGTGACCACTGAGAGTGGTTGTGACATAACTTTGGCGATTAAAACGCAATAATATTTTAAACATTCTAAAGAAATACTTCACCTAGATGTATTTGAGTGTATGTTTGAGTCCATATGACATGTAGTAACAATGCATTTACCCATTTTACTGTGAAATATAACTGAAGATATGAAGAGAGATGTTTACAGTATAATGTTTGCCAGGTAACTCATGTTTTTGGCCATTTGATCCACTTGAACTAAACACGCATTTAGCCACTCATGCGATATCTTATGTTTATACCTGTGTTCTAAATATAACATATACTTATTATGTAGATTAAACTATCAATCTGAAACAACGTTAATTTGACTGTGAATGAATTTTTATTGTTAATTGATAATTCCTGAATCGTCAAAGTTTTTTCAATAGACACATATTTTTTACATTATCCGAGGGTATTTTAAGTTTTATAGGTACCTACTATAAAATTACCACCATAAAATATATGTAATAATTTTCAGTTTTGTCTTTAATAATTTTCTCAGTATTGTACATACTTATATTCAAATACTTTTTATAATATTTAGTGCTCTATTTTTTCAGAACAATATTACAAAGTTGTATAAAAATCGTGTTAAATTAGCCAACTGTGAACTTACGCGCTTTTAGCACATTATATTCTTATCGTTTGTCAATTGCCTTTTCTCATACCAAGCTGTTTCTTTAACATCCAATTTTGATTACATATTTACAACCTTGGTAAGCATTCGCACGAAAAATATACAAATTTGATTGTGAAAGTGAAAGCAAATAAATAAAGAATATGTCCAGTTGTTAACCACAAACAGACTCATTATTCAGGCATAGAGGTAATTATATTTGATATATATAAATCGCCCAGGTGTTTTCAATGATCATTAGAAAACATTATAAATATTTTGACGAATTATATTAAAATACATATATCAACTGTGGGTACGCTTAATATCCATTATTATTAGTAAATATATCGACTACTCCAGCGTATAATCTCCTAAGTAAAAAATTCTGTGTGCTCTTAAGTCTTTATGGAACTGAGTCACATATTCAATCTGGTAACACTGCCTGTCACGTGTCACTCGGTTTAATTATTATTTATAAAATAAAACAATTTACGATTAAATACCTTCTATTGACAGAGACATGAAATGTGTAATAGATAAAAGATGAATCTACATTAGTTGCCAGTTAATAGGTTAAATGATGATTGAAAATCAACATTTTTTGACGTTTCATACATACAATATGTGGCTCAGTTCCACAACGACTTAAAAGAGCAAACAGATTTTTTTTGCACTTACGATATTATACGCTGGAGCAGTCGAAATATCACAATTACTTCACTCAGAATGAGTGTTTTAAGAACACAAATATTCAAATGCAATGAATTCATTCCTTCGTTTTGCCGAAAGAGACATTCTTGAAAAGAATCCTTATTGGAAGTCGGCTTTTAAGATAGGGCTACACAAATTAGTTACGCATTCGTAAATGGGTCAATTGTATTGCAAACGCATCCAGCAAAAACACAAAAATCCTTTCATTTGTATTCAAACCAAAAAGGACATCATTGTTGTCCGCAGGAAATCACAACATAAAAATAAACACAGATAAAAATTGTTGCGTTGGCTTTTGTCCTGTGTGTGTGTATTTTTTTTGTTCACTTCCACTGTTGTCTAATAGGTATAAAGTTTTATTATGTCCATATGATTAGTTTAGGGGCTCTGCTAGTTTATAAAAATCCACTTTTACAATGTCGTTTATGAACTTGAAGAGCGCAAAGAGTAGCGATTGACACAGTGAGCTGAAGCTGCTTTATTGCACCAATAATATTTAGCGGCTCACTTATTGTATTGTACACTAAAAATAGTACTCATTGTTATTATATGATACTGTAACTAGCCAATTATGTACTACTAAAGTACCTACTTTTATTGTACTCATTGGGTTTTGGCAACGCTTCATTCATTCATGGTGAAAGCGATTGGCGATTGGGATTTGTCCCTTAGTAATAATATTTTTTTTTTAAATCGCATCGATTCACAATAAAAATAAACTTGAAAAGTCATCAAGTACCTAATTATTTGTGAATTAACTGAAAAATTTATGACTTGGTGAAATTCGCTGGTTACATACATTTTGAGTTTGTTAAATATCATAATTAAAAAAGGGACAAAAAGATGGAAAGGGATAAAGGAACATCTTCATGGAAATACTATCTAAATGGATTAAAATAGCTAGTAAGCTATTATTATAATAAAATATTTAAGATATATTGAGTGTGAAATACGTGTACATAATATATTTATTTTATAAGTAGAGCTTGAATGTGTAGATTTATTATATTTCAACATCCCTTTTCCAAGAAATGCCGTAAAAACAATTCATTATCATTGATTCGATTCCAATTTGAATGTTTCTAAAATAAATGAATTTAAGTGAAATTTGAGATAAGTCATTGTGTTTAAATGAATAATTAATGTGTATATTAAAGGGTTAAATAATAGTGTTACAAATACGGCATTTCAATTCAAGAAAGCTTCCACTTTATTCAAACATTGTAAGCGTCGTGAATTCTGGACACAATGTAAGTGCATTTTGAATATTAATTGTGTTTTAGAACGATAAATACACCATACGTTATTTAGAATAATAATTGTTTTGATGGTGAGATTATAAAATAACTCTAATTGATTCAATTATGGTATTTTAACTCCATAATTACGTAGCGTTGTAGAGTTATAGCAACCTCATGGCGTTCGACGTCATTTTCCCATATTTATGTCTCCTAATATTCAACCATCGTACATCAAATAATAGCTGAAATCTTATAAATAGTTTTAATTATTAAAAAAGGAATTATAATTTCCCTCCAATTCCACCAAACACGGGGCATGACATTTTGGGTGTAATCTTGACTTCTCAATTTTCTGCAGGCTTTGACCATGATGATAATTCTTTGGGATAGTCATGGGTTTTAAAAATGGCTCATTCTAATAGTGTTTATTAGTATATGACAAAACTTAATCCTTTTCTTTTCGATTAATTCATGATCATGAGGCACTCACGAGTCGAGCTTTTTTAGCATTCAGAGTTGGCGCAAATGTCTTGAAAAGATAAAGTGATCAACTTCAAATTTGAATTTTATTAGTATTATATTCTCTTGTAGTCAAATGTCGGCTTGAGTTAATTAAAGCTAAAATTTTTTCTTTATAAATTGTGATTGGTCGACCAGAGCGTGGTGTACCGTGAAGCTCAAAATCTTTTGAACGTAACTTTGCAAATCATTTTTGATACACCCTTTCGCTTTCTATAATAATTTTATATTGAAGAATGTATTGAAAAAATCGTCGTGTATTGCAGTGTGTGGATATATGGTGACATTATTATTTGATTATTATACATTATCAGAGTTAAGACGTCACTTCCATGTTGTTGGAGATGTTTGGTGAGTTTCGGAGGGTTGTGCAAGTAGCTAGATGTGTGAGTGTGTTTTGGGGCTTAGCAAGTTGAGTTTAGTTTCCGATTAAGGGGGTTTGGAGTGAGGGTCTTTGGTCTCCGGGGCCTCGCTATGGCCAAGACACTCCCATGGGCGTCGTCACGCCTCTACCGAGTGCCGACATAGCGTCTGGCGCCTCTACACCACCAAAATCATATTTATTCACTTCACATTGTATAATAAAGAAGAATTTTAAATTATGATAAAGGCAGCAACTATAAATTCTATTGATATCTATTATTAAAATATTAGGTATTATGTCAAATATAAGGATTTTAACATTCATGGACTTTAAAGTTATGAATTCCCAGGCATACGTCACCGTTAATACGATAGTGAGAGATGAGTTACTTAGCTACACTTATGATCGGTTTTTTGTTAGTTAAAACCTCGTATGAGCCTCGGGCGAGACATTAATTAACAAAAGACTGATAAAAAGTACAGCAAAGCAACTCTATTACCGTCTTTACGGTGTACGTTTACGGCGACGCACGCCTAGGAATCCCAAGCTTTACTGTGTCTTTAATATCAATACAACGGTTAAGTAACTCGCAATTAAAATAAACGTAGTTGTGTCATTTTGATTCTATTTGAAGTACGATAAATTAATCATTATTTAAATAATTACGACATTTCCTTTAACAGTTATGGTATTGAGTAGTTTATCTATAAAGTTTACGGTGTACGTTTACGGCGACGCACGCCGAATCCCAAGCTTTAATCTGTGGGGAAATCTAAATAATATTACAAAAAAACAAATATATTGTAAAAATCAAAAAAAGGTATTTTAGCAGTTTCATTCACACAGTCACACTGATACTATTTTGTATTTTTTCGAATATTTATTTTACTCTGGTGTAAAAAATAATCGATCCAATACCTTTGTTTAATAGATATTCTACAAAGGTGGACATCAGATGAAAATGAAAATGGATGAATTTCATATGGAAAAGATTTAATTTGAAATAAAATAGGATGAATTTGAACTGGAAAACCTGTATATTTCTTTAATAAGCGTAAAAATAAAAGGCTGTTGACAATTCGAATTTTTATTTTATTTTCATTTATACATACATATATTAATTATATTGCAGTACCACTAGAGCATTACGGGGGATCCCAAGTCGCAGTGATGGTAGTGCAGCACTCAGTTAACCATAATATTATTATAGTTATTAACCAGAAATAAATAAATAGCTGCAGTTTAACAGATGCCCAAACTATGTAATTATTATTTTTTTAAATATATTTTCGAGATGTCCAACATTCCCTTAAAATATTCTCACTGATTAAAAGTTCATACCGTGTACAATTAAATTTTATAATTATATTATTCGAATAATTTCATATTGTGAAGTTGCAAAATAATATATTCTCCAACTCGGTTAGAACTATAGACTTGTATTTTACACTTTCGCAGTTAGCTTAAAACTCGTGGCTTACACCACTATATTTCACACAATATTGTCTCTTTTCGTAATACTATATAAATTAAATAATATATTGGTATTGGAACTAGTTTTGAGCAGGTGATATTAATTTATACTTGACCAACATACATATTATAACGGGCAGGCAGGTACTCACAATTCCGAAGAAGGCTTTTAAGGTGCCCAGCACATAATGTTATATATTTATGGGTCGGTACATAAATATGTATATAATGTGTTATCTGTGTTGAGAAATAAAATGTCCGCCGGTGTACACGGGTCGGCCAATTAAAAATGTTGTTATCCGAAATGTTGTTTATGGCCGCCGACTATGACAAATACAAATAAACATCCATCCAAAGCTTAATACATATAAAATTAAATAAAAATTACCATTAGCAGGGATGATCGATAATGTTTATCATTTAAATTTTGGGTTAATCTTACTGTTATTGTCTGTTTATGGTATGCATATTAAAAGATAAATTCTAGGCGTGTGAGTAAACCACAATTACGCATATCGCCTGCTCCAGCGTATAATATCTTAAGTGCAAAAAGAAACTGTGTGCTCTTAAGTCTTTATGGAACTGAGCCACATATTCCATGTATGAAACGTCAAAAAATGTTGATTTTCAATCATTATTTAACCTATTAGTTGGGATTTTTTCGAAATAGTAAAATAGTTCTATTTGACCGGCAACTAATGTAGATTCATCTTTAACACATTTCATGTCTCTGTCAATAGAAGTTATTTAATCGTAAATTGTTATATGTTATAAATAATAATTAAACCAAGTGACCCGTGACAGGCAGTGTTACCAGATTGAATTTGTAGCTCAGTTCCATAAAGACTTAAGAGCACACATATTTTTTTTGCACTTACGATATTATACGCTGGAACAGTCGAAATGAAAACAGTGAATCATGATATTTTTAATATAATTTACATGCACAGCTCGTTTGATCAATCGAACGGGTATCTCTCGTTTGGTATGATTGTAAATAATTGTTGGTAAAAATCAAGTGTGTATTCATAATAATATATAGCCGAGTGTGTAGTGGCCATCAGACCGTCTTTAATTTATTATGGTCATTAAGCAGTGTCTTTTTTACGTTATCTCCTCCATTTTCCATTGGCCGCTCTCTGCCCGAGGATAACATCAAGGCGGGGTCATAAAATTCCTATTTTGCCCTGCTCTCCGATAAATTATTATTAATACATATAAATCTATATACACTGATGGGAATTTATATCCAATGAAAATACATATTCAAATATAAACAATTCAAGCTTTTTTCTCATCGATGAGCGTGAACGTAGTAAGTTTATTAGAGCTTTAACATTAGGTTGGGCCGGACACGTGGAAAGAGCAGGAGGAATAGTATCGGAAATACTATGCAGCAAGCCTGTGGGTAAGAGAAGGCAGGGTAGACCTAGGCTAAGGTGGGCGGACGAATTCTATAAGGTAGTTAGGAGTTTAGGAATTAATAACTGGAGGAGCGCGGCCTCCAATAGAAATAAGTGGAAGATGCTGGTGCGGGAAGCCTTAGTTCATCACTGAACTGGAGTGCTTATGATGATGATGATGATGATGATACGTATGAAGGCACCTATTTTTATTAAACTTGGGTCCTGGGAAATTATAAAAATGAAAACAGTGGATGAATTTATCACAGACTTAAGCTATAAACACTATAACAAAATGGTAAACTTATCCACTAACTCTTCGATACAAAATGTAAACAATATCAAATATGTTTCAAATAAGCAAAACTTTAAATTACCAGTGAAATGTTTAAGGGATATTTCATAAAAAATCTTTAAAACATTTGATTTTGTCTGTCTCTACAGTCCTTAATGATTTTACAATATTTGTGTTTCACAATATTTTTGTTTCATTCATATATAGTATTATGTATTATATATATTTTAGTAGTTCTACAAGTGGGTTTTTGTAATGTTTCCCATAAACTATGTTATAATTTATTAATTATTTTAATTACCAATTGATTGTACTCCATATTAAAATAAGTAAAAGACTTAGTCTATAAACTGACATAATATAAATGACTTAGTCAATATTGTAACATCTAATCGTAATGTATCAAAACATTGTATGTAAATTATATTTAATAAAGAAATTATATATAAAAAATATGTATAATTTTGAGTACATTTTTTACATAAATTAACAGGTCTTTTTTGTGTCGGCAAGTTCAAAGAATCGCTTATCACAAATATCTCTTTGGCGGTATGATGGGTTAATCCTAGTCGACCTATCATGACAGTTGTACGTAATTTAATCGAGAATTTCCAGGTAATATGTATTTATATGCCTGAAAATATATGGCCCGTTTGTTTTAGGGGGAGAAAATGATTTCTAATAAACATAACATTGAAGTAGGTACTTACGATGATTACTTTAGTTTAACAACTTTTTTATTAAATATATTATATGATAATTGCTATGATACAATACACAATAAGAATGAAATCAAACCTACAGACATGGAGGATAATTAATTTGAAAAATACATTTTATTAAAATAATCATTAGATATAATATATGGCAAAAAATTACAAAAACCCATTTGTGACAAATTTGATGACTAAAAATTAAATATATAGCATAAATCAAAACAAAACAGACATACACAAAAATAATTAAAATGTGAGTTGTTTAACAAAATTAAAACATTTTATAGGCAGTTTATACTTGCGTTTTTTTGGAATGATAACTTCGATGATTAATGTATCTATTTATAATATATTAAATAAATCAATATGATGAAAATTATAAAAAGCTTCTTAATTAAGATTGTGATCTAACAGAATACTGCCCGTATGGCTAAGCCTAGTTCAGATAGGGGTTAAATAATACCCCAAACGGTGTAAATATCCTCGATTTTATATAAATTAAAAATAAGTAGGCTCGTTATAGTTTTCAGACATATTATATAAATCTTGAAACTCTCTGTATGTAAGCTGTTTCAAGGCACGCCATACTTCCGTGCTAGAATATCTGATCGTGAATAATATCATTTATAAAGTTTGCGTGCAAACTGAATAATGTATTTTACTGTTCTCTCATTCTACATTTTTTGTTTTTGCTTTTTTTTATTTAAAAAAGCCAATAAAACATGCGCAGTGTTATGTGCTATCGCATGTCGGGGGAAAAAAATAACAACTCCACTCCAACGTGAATAAAACTCACTGGGCTGAATATTCATTTTATGCTCGGGTGACCACATTTTTCAAAATCTCAGACAACGAGTTGTGGTCTACTATTAAAATTTCGACATTATTCGATATTCAAATATACTGCTATGTCAACTGTTTCTATTGAAATATTGTAATTTATTTCGGTGGGTAGATTCGCTCTTTGCGCGTGGTTGGAAAAGTTGGTGATAGTGGTGGAAATGGGGTAGTTTGTATGAAATTTATTATCCAAGAATTGTCACCCTTGATTCATGGCCGACCATTCGTGTGATGGAAGAACTGAATGTAATTGCATTGGTAAGATAATCGTTTTATTACAGCGACTCCGTGTCCATTAAGAGCACACTATAATTGTGGCTTTGCCTCCATCATTCCATTCTCCACAACCACCCCAATATGCGCATTTATTATAAATAATATACATACATATATTCACTATACGGGAAGTGATGGGATACTAAGCCAGGATAAAGGCACTTCGACCAAATCAACTTGGGATTGCAACGAAAGAGAAAATATCTAGATAACTAGCGATTTCATATTAATTGCTTACCATTAAATCGATAAACCAACTTCATTTAAGAATTATGTATTTACTGATATAATAGCACGTGAATACGTTAATTGCAGTTTTGTATGTATGCGTAGACGTAGTAGTTTTGACCTAGAGTTGACCAATCTCAACCAATCATGAGAAATCACAGCTTCTTTTACTCTCGATTAGATATAAAGACTGTAAATGAATTATTTGGTTATCTATATACAAAGCAGGAGGTATGCTATTGGAAATATACCTGCTTAAGATAAGGGATGATTTTTTAAACTATTAGTAATATGGCTTTAAATCAAATAATGGATAAATGAGAATATCTCAGTCTAATATTAAGCTAGTATGCTGATAATATTTAGTAGTACCTACAAATATTTTTTAATAGAAAAATAACTGAAAATTTCAGAACAAAGGTTGATCATTTAAATGAAAGATCTCCATGCTTCGAAGAAAATAGTTATATTTGTAAAAAAAAGGATTACAGTAGGCCCGGTCCATTGCGGTAAACAATCATTTATATTTTCCACATATTTTATACTCGATAATCCTTTACATTCTAAAAAAGTTTCAGATACATGACTTAATCTAGTTAATTTTGTAATAAGATTTTATTATTGTGTTTATATAAACAGAAGTTAATTTAATCCGAAGTAATAATATCATCCATCGCAAATTTATTATGTATGTAGTTTAATATTATTCTCATTTGTTATGTTTATTGTTTTAAGTGTATCCTATAAAATGTTTAATTGCAATAAAAGATAGACTTGAATTCACTTAATTTTATTATTCTTCAATACATTACAACATATCATTTTTAACTGAATTTTTCATAAACCATTGTTTTTGTTTGTACATACATCTACATATTTAGTAAGAATAACGTCATAAAATAATCAATTACATTAGACATTATAATGTAATTTAAAGCTGTCATAATGAAGTAGTATTAAGCACTCAAGTGACATGAAACCAATTATGACATTTTTTATATAATAAAATTGCTTTTAAAAAAACAAAATTACAAGGCACACGACAATTATTGTTTGATAGAATAAATTCGTATATAAACGCAACAATGATGCATATATTTCAGCGAGTAACTTACAGCAAAGCTCTTATTAAATATTATATAACCTTGTATGTAAAAAATTAATTTAGCCCTAATATGTACATTACGATTAAAAGATTGTAGGAAATATCATACATCATCATAAGTTAAAAATAATATTTATTTTTTTTTTTTGTTTATATTTTACGGACGGACGGATGTGTCGACTCGCGACTAAATTCACATTTATTCTATTTTAATCTAATTACTAAGCCATATTCTTAATATAAAGAAAGCGTACATTTTGTGTTTGCGGATAATCTCAATATTTATTTAATTATATACAGTACAAACTATATTGTCAGGAATTTAAATAATTATAATACCTATTTGTATATTGACACGGCTGAATATTCGAAAACAGTCAGGTGCAATAATATTTATACAAATGTTGACCCCATATAATTAGCTATATTCATGATTGTAGAAGGAATTAATTACATCATATGTATGTATTTAAGGATACCACTGAATGTGAGGAAAATTATTAATCTGGATGTCAGGAATTTAAATATATTTGTTAATGTATAAATTGTAATTTTATGGATTATTTATACTATTATAGTTAAATTTCATCGACGTATTTTCCTTAGTAACTTTTCAAATTATGCGGGCCAACAATTTATAATTTGACTATAAGGATAAATTGCACACATATGAGTTTTAGTTGGGAACTGCACTTGAGCTTAATTTTACGGCAAGAGCTCTGTATAAGCTGGCACAGTTATATTTTCTTCCTGGTCAAACCAAGCCACAGGCTTCACATCTACCTGGTGTCTATCCTGTCAGATGAGTTGCACAGGTGGCACACCGTGGAGAGACTGGGACGAGTTCAAGCCCTGATGAAGCGACTGATGAGTGATTCCCTGATGAGACATTGTTTGATGTCCCAATCCTTGATGACCGAGACTTGCATGTGTCAAGCCCTGGTGGCTGAGGGCACTCTGATGAAGCATGTTTTGCTGATGATGAAGTCCAGCCGAATGCTGATGGAGCTGATGAAGAGTAGGGTGATTGTCTAGGATTTTATCTTTGCTGTTCACCTCCTCGCGTTTCTTCACTTGCTTTCTTTCTTTCGCTCTTCTGTTCTGGAACCATATCTTGACTTGTCTTTCAGAAAGTCCCAGATTCGCCGCCAGCTCCGCCTTTCGTCTTATGGTGATATACCTGCTATAGTGGAATTCTTTCTCCAGTTCTAACCTCTGATGGTCTGTGTATACAACTCGGTATTTGTCCTTCGTCCTTGTTTTGCCTGTGAACAACAAATAATTATATGTATAATACAATATTAAGACAAAATTGTTGATTCTAAAATGCCTTGAAACGTCAACGTTTGTTTTACCTTCAATAAACTAGGTCGCTACTATATATTCACGAATTGGGAATTTTCCTATAAATTGTACGATAGAAACGATGTTAATTTAAATAATGTTAAGATAATAATATGCTGAGGTTTTCATTAGAGACTAAAGGTTTATAACAAATTCAGCTATAAAAATATGCGTCTACAAGTTGATTGCGAGGATACGTCTCTGTATTTTAAAGATAAGCTAATTAATAACTTCATGTTCATATTTTTTGGCCTATAATTAGTAGTAAATGAGATAAGGGTGACATATATTTGTTGTGTATTCTGTGATTCACATTTCAGTAGCTTATAATAAATTATACATTTATAGTGTCCATAAAGATGAAAACATCTAATATCTATGGTAGAAATGCTAACATTTCCGGAGTCAAACAATGAAGAAGATATGTGTTCATGGAATAGGATGTTTGGATAATATATTTGAAGCAAGGTGAGTATCTCAGTGTAAATAACAGAGTATCAAGAAGTTAGTGAAGATTTCAAATAATGCACTTTATCAGAACACTCGAAGAACACTGAATATTGTTTGAGAACCAGCATTAAATAATCTTATCACTTTTTGATAAAGCCAAACAAGATCACTATCTATCATATTTTACATACCGCCTTTCCTTGAATATTGTACATTGTGTAGTTTCAGTACCGTTTTGTCGACTTCACTTTATCGAATATTGATCAGAATTATGTCATATAATAACATGATCATAATTAGTGAGTATTTTGATTGATTTATTTGTCTAATTGATAAAACAATCAAACATATCTAAATTAGATAAGCTAAACGATATAATATGTAGTAGAGTGTAGGTTTTTTACAATGCAATTAGACAAATTATTAAACTTTAATATAGACATTAACTCAGATACATGATATAAATTTTCTGCTAACCAACTTAACCACCATTGCACTTAATTTTTTAAAAATATGTAGTTCAAAATTACAGATAAATAATTAGTTTTTCAATTTTTAATATGCTCGTATTCAATAAGGATACCTAAACCTATTACCATTATTTTTGAATAAATGGAATTTATGTATATTCCTTGTTTTTTATTATATTTTTAATTTTAATCAAAGGCTTTTTCGGTAAGTAAGTCTGCCATGTTTTTAAAATGTTTTGGTCATGACATTTGCTAAACAAAGTGTATGCATTTTAGGGTAGAAAATGTATGGGTAGTATTTTGATGTTCAGTTATGAAATATCCATTTAATAGAAGCGTGAATAGTTTGATTCGGGGTGAGATTTTAAAATAATTAATCGGGACTCGACCAACAATTTCACTATCAGAATGAGTCGTCAAGTGTTGTAAATTTCCAAGTGTTGTTATCAATCAGAAATAAGTTCCAAGTTTACAGATATGATATGAAGCGGGAAGGGAACACAAAGAGACCGCTTGCCTTTGATGAGACTAACATAAGCCACCTTTAAATCCGATAAACTTAATCCCACTCTTATGCCGCTATCTTTCACACCATTCCTATCGCAATTTCAACAAATATCATATTATATTTAAATAACATTAGACACTATAATCGCGCATGTGGAATATTCACTGTGTTTTGGTGCAGGAGCACTCGATGGGAAAATATTTCACAATGCTTATTCGAAAATCAATACATACACAATAACATCAAAACTACCATGCTTGCATAATAAAATAGAAATTTAAATATTGGGTTTTGCCTAAAATAATATGTATATTTTGTAACGACTATGCCCACTTATCTTTATCCACACTTGGCAACGCGAATATTTGATTATGTTTTTAAAATAACCGTTAATAAATATCAATTATTGATAATACAACAGTTATTTATCTATTTTTAATTTAATGATTAATTGTTATAGATTTCTATTAAGTATTTTGATTGTATATATCCAATGAACTCCTTAGCAAAACTCAGCAATATCTATTGAGTTACAATATTACTAAGCAGTTTCTATGCGTGTCTAAAGATTAGTATTTCCTCTACAATCTTAAGAAACAAAGTGCATATTGTTCTTCATAAAAAAGCTTATCATTTTAGTATTTCGGGTTACACAAAGTAGGTAGAAAGATAATAACCTCATTCGTAGCCATTTTAAATTTTTAGCTTCTAGACAAAGTTTGCTGATAAATCACCATGAATCGTTTCTTGAAGACAATGAATATCGGAAGATAAAAGGGACATTGACAATAATAGACCGATAGTCAAGTCCATACATCATTCTGATTATTATCTAAATGATCTCTTTCATCTTCAAAAAGTTTTGTATGAAATATCCTGTTTTAAATAAAAGACAAAAGGTATCCTATATCTTAACATTAAGAAAAGAAATTCGTTTCTTACTTATACTGAAGATAAGAATATTATTTTGAATATAATCTTCAGTTATATGTAATTTTAGGTACGAAGAAGCTGGATGCATTTTTGTAATAAATTAATTATTTAAATACACCAGATTAAGATTATATATATATATATTTTTTATATTACGTATACGTATAAATGGCCTCACGGAGACGAAGCTCACGTAAATGGATTACGTTCTACGAAGAGGTTATAAAATGGCTGCAGTCAGTGACGCTCGACGATATTGTGGTTTACGAAGCAATCATTTTTTTTCTTCATTATTTTCACTGCAAATTGCCACATTACAAAACAACAGTTGAGTTGCGGTTAAAGCTAAGTCGTTTCAGTAGCACAAAGGAATTTAAATGACCAAAAAATTACAACAAGATGGCCGAAAGCGACGTCACACGCGCGGGTCGTAATGTCGCGACGTCTATGACCATTCGTGACTCTTGCAAATATCGCATGTTTTATAATTATATAAATAATTTTTCGTCTAGGAGAAATACTACTAAATCGTTTTTTTTGTCCTTGAGTCCCAGACAGTCGGAGGTTTATTTTACGGTGGGAGCGCCAACGCCATCGCCCACCTTCAAAGACAATAAATACTAAAAATGTTTTCACATGCGATACAATGATAAAGGTACACATTATATTTTATAAAACAACAACCGTGCTCATATTTAATTCATGTACTGGAAAAAAAAACGATAAATTTGATCTTTCCCCGATTTCACATTGATGAATTTTTAGAACATACAGGCGCTTAATTATACCAATTAGTACCCAGTACTAACCTAGATTTACAATCAGATTTGGTACAGGTGAATGTATGAGAATACAATACATTGAAGCAATGAAAACGGTATAATATGTAAAGCTTTATATTCATAGATTAATATAAACATAAGATATCGCATGGGTGGCTAAATGCGTGGTTAATTCAAGTAGATCAAGTAGCCAAAAACATCAGTTACCTTGCAAACATTATACTGTAAACATCTCTCTTCAAATCTTCAGTTATATTTCACAGTAAAATGGGTAAATGCATTGTTACTACATGTCAAATGGACTCAAACATACACTCAAATACATCTAGGCTCAGTTTTTACCCATGAGTACTTTTTTAACATGTTTAAAATATTATTGCATTTTAATAATAATAATAATAATAATATCGTGACGCCTTCCCTATTGACGGGAGTCCCTTTATAAGGGGTTGGCCAGGCCACCTTGGCCTTTACATTTTAATCGCCAAAATATTGTCACAACTACTCTCAGTGGTCACTAGAAATATGTTGATTGAGGGAGACTTATGCCTTTATCGAATAGGAGAGAAGAGTGCAACAATACACGGGATACACGAAAAATTTATATGCAATGCGATATCTAATGTTTATATTATACTGCTTTTATTTTTTAAAAGTAGTATTTGACGCCTAATTTAAGGTACAAAGTATTCCATAAATATTGTATAAAAATTACCTACTGAATTAAATGATTTGTATTATGGGTATATTTGTCATTCAGTCTCAAGCTTTCTTTATATTGAGGCAATATAATTAAGTATGGTTAAAATAAGGTTGTGTTGTGTAATTTGTTATCAATAATGGGGGTGTATGTAGTGTATCGGGTGGTTTTTATTGGCGTCACTTGGCAAAACGGCGATAACAATAAACGTCTAAATAGACATAAACAAGGCGTTACAGCGTCGCGGCGCTACCGAGGATGTTGTAAAGGGCGTCGCTTTATGGCACTCCGCCCCCATACGATGAACACGCCCAGCGACCCTCTCGTATATTATTTAACACATCTACATCAACCCATATACTATTTTATATAGTCTAAATATTGCATTTTTATCATTAACATTAACAACTATAATATCTCATTAAACAATGCCATCAAAAATTAGATTATTTTATTAAACAGTGAATAAATACGATATATTGTAAAGAAATTATTAACTGCCTAGCTTGAAATTATAAAATATATTTTTATTATTATTTAGCTTTACGTGGATTGGTCAAATTTTTAATATAAGTATTTTTTATTTTATTTTATATACGTAAGGCTTTTTACAAATTTGGTTTTTTAGACACAACAACGAGTTAATTCACTGTGATCTTATTAACTATTACTAGTTACACAGGTCACCGACATAGTATTTACCTTACAATCCAGGAAATCAGAGTAAATCTGGCTTAAGACGATCGATCGGGATTTTATTAATATTATTCCCGATCTCGTAATCGTAATAAACCATCAAATTAATTTAAAACAAAAACGATTTAAGCGGGATTTGAACCCATGACCACAGTATTTGTAGCCACGCGCCTTATCCCCTGAACTATTACGTTCATAATTAATCAAATAACATCCAATAATAATAATAATATTTTATATATTTTTTTAAATGAAAGCTTCAATAACAATGTATCTTGTGCAATTGGGATTAATTTTTCATACATAAATTATAAGCAAAACTCATATTTATTAAGATTAGGTATTATAATTATAAAGTAACACAAGAAATTAGTAATAAGTATATATTATGATGTTATAATATACAAAAATTTATTTTAAATGAAATCATTAATTATTCCTCTCAGATTTCAAACAAGCAATATTTTTCAGAACCACATTGATCACATTTTACATTCATCTAAATACATTGTAATTATACACTAAAAAAATGTCTAAATTATTTTGCTAATTAATAGAAACACCTTGGATAAAATTACTCTAAGAATATCTTCACATTTTTCAACCGGTGAAACAAGGTATATAAAATTTAAGTTAGTATCCACTATTATTATATTATGTGGTATAGAAAGCAAATAAATATTTGAAGAAAAAATCTGGTGCTTCATACGAGTGCAAAGAGTTAAAAGTGATAAAAATTATTTAATTATAATGAATGCATTTCAATTGAGGCATCTCAAATATCTATATTGAATTGAGCATCAATATATATTATTGACGCTTTTTAACTATGATTTAGTGTGTAATCCCACTCAGGTATTGAGGTGATTATAAATGTAATCTGTGTGCAAATAATATTAGTTTTCATTTATAATGTATGTATGGGGGTTGACATAAAATTATAAGTCCTTTTCGAATCAAGTGCAAAGTGTTCCCCTGATATTTGCTAACTGCTCCTCACTCCTATTTCGAGGACACAATATAAACACCCCTCCAATTAAAATATCTAACATGTTGTCCATCGATAAATTATATTTTATAATTTAAACATTTTGTATTAAGATATTTTTTATTTAAATATTTTTTTAATAATATTTTTTTGTTAGGTAATATGTACAATGACGAAAATTAAACAAATTATCACCTCACATTGTATCTGTAGAGTTATATTTCCATTTTTCATTATGAAATAATATAAAAAATATTTAAAATTATTGGGTAAGCATATTGTAAGCATAATTTAACTATTATTATTTACCTACTGCAAAAGAGTTCAATCCAAAATTCTTGAATTAGGTATGTAAAACATTTAAAATGTATTTACGTATAAAATGTATGTGCAATTTCCTTTATTATTTTAGGATATAGCATATATTCAATTGCTATAAAAGATATAACAAAGTGAATATAAAATCTATGTATGTAGGTACATACAACTTAATTTTTTTTATCTTTCTTTAATTTATGGGTATTAATTTTCTTTAATTTATGGGATTCCGCCAAGAATTTAACACTATCAACAATTTTCTATTTATTTATTTAAATTAGCCCGTGAAGGCTTTTTCTCATTACCTATTTTATCCACGTATAAATATATATAAAAATACAATTAAAGCAGTAATAGTACGTAATTAAAAAACTTAAATGGAGGTAGATTTAAGATTCAACATCTAAAATAAAAGATACGGATTTAATACATAAGTTAAATGAACAGAATGTGTTATACTATGGCACATAGAGATAATATAAGACAACGAGCTGTGAATTCCCCATTGCAGTCGGTTCACCATGATTTGTCCCATGGGAGACATGTTCTGGTTACAGAACATTAACTTGTCACATCCCCCTAACACGACACAATCTCGCTATACGTAATCCCCATTACATCTTCACTATTATGTCGTAAAGTGAATATAGTCGGTGTCTTTGTATGACGAATTAAATTTATAAAGGTCAGAAGTGATACTAATTAACATTTATATTATGTATGCAGATCGTGATAGTATAGTTGAAATAATTTGACTTTGGAATGCAAAAAGGGCTGTAAAAATATATTTTTATTAATAAATTATATGATAAACTCAATAATCCAATATTTGGCTACATTATTAATACATTTCATTTTAAATCGAATAAGCAATTATCATCAAATTTTGCGATGAATGCTTAAAAAGCGCCTACCGGTTACTAGTTCTTTATGGAGTAGGAATTCCAGTCAAATAATTATAATAAGTCTACCTACATACTTCTTATTATATTTATTAGAAATATATAGTATTTAGATTATTGTTAAGTTGGTATATTGAGGTTAATTCATTTTTTCAGAATTATTTCGCTTTAATATAATGTTAAAGTGTGTAAAATCTCTGATTGGTTCAACTGATTCTACAAAAATATTATATGAATTGTTGTTAAGTTGTTAAAAAATAACAAATTTCATAAAATATTTTAAGCCAATAACGATTTTGGGTATGTAGTGGTTGTTTGTGCACGAACACTTAACTCAGGGTAGTTGTAGAAGTAGGAAAAGCTACTAGCTAATCTACTAAGGATACCTACATGTTTTAAATAAGTACCTATGTATGTATTAAATAAAATAAAAAATTGCACAAACAATTAAGCGATTGAAAAGCGAGTTTTCTATATCAATTATTTAAGGAATTATTACAAAATAAATTTTTAGATTAGGTATTAAATAAATTAAACCTACATATTATAAGATTATTATGGTTATCTTAAAAAAAACTAAAACTCCCACATGATGTTCTTTGCTATTTCATATTTATTACATGCCTAAAGATAATAACGGCCTCTTGTTCTCTTCACATTTACTTAACTGCATTATTCCGTTGTATTTTTTTAATAAAAAAATTGGCACAAATGAATTTTCAGTATTAATTGACTCGGCGAGACATTTATAAGCTCGTAATTTAATCACAATAGTAATAAATAAGATGACGGTGATGTGTGTATGTATTCGCACATGGGTCATGGGATTTAAAGATGGCGGCTGCGGCTTGATGGAGTTTTATGGCGGCTGCATTATTTTATGACCCATAATAATGGCGGCGGAGCCAATTTGAGCGAATGGACGAGAACTCTGGACATGCAACAACGCCACTTCGATTAGATTCCAAAAAATATTCCCCTTCCATTACAATATTTCTGGAATTAAATACCGAGCTATGCACAGGTATTGGTAATTTTAATATTATAATAAATTATACGAATAATGCAAATTTACTGTAGGCTACGTTAGGAAATTAATTTCATAATGGATTTTAAGAGTTTAGGTATGAAAAGCTAGACAACTGTCTAAATGGGGTGGGTAACCATGGTTTGTCTCAATTTTCACAAAACTAATATAAATTTACTTGTAACTATATGCTTAGAGATATGTAATTGTCATTACGTGTGCCGCAACGGACCGAGCCAATCTTAATAAGGAGGTATAATTATTATTATGTCAGTGTTGGTACTAATCTTGGATAAGCCAAGTTCAATTTCCAGGTCAATTAGAAGTTTTCATTTATCAATAATAAAAACCCAAGACTATTGAATGATTGGTATTATTATTAAAATTTATGTTTTGGGGTTTATTTTAATACTTTATTCAATATTTCTAAATCATAGATATAAACATTAGATATCGCATGCATATAAATAAGTCGATTAGCCCGTGTATTGTTGCATTCTTCTCTCCTATTATATAAAGGCATAAGTGTGTCTCCCTCATTCAACAGTTTCCTAGTGGCCACTGAGAGTGGTTGTGACAATACTTTGGCGATTAAAACGCAATAATATTTTAAACATCTTAAGTAGTCTTTGGTAAAAACTGAGCCTAGATGTATTTGAGTGTATGTTTGAGTCCATATGACATGTAGTAACAATGCATTTACCCATTTTACTGTGAAATATAACTGAAGATATGAAGAGAGATATTTACAGTATAATGTTTGCCAGGTAACTCATGTTTTTGGCTACTTGATCCACTTGAACTAACCACGCATTTAGCCACTCATGCGATATCTTATGTTTATATCTATGATTTGTACATACTTCTAAATAAATAATGCTTATATAATAAAAACGTGCTTTCTTTTCGATCACTTCACCTACTTTATAACAATTCACACCAACTCGGCTAAAAGAATCATGTTAAAATAAGTAACGATTTTTGCATTTGATCGAAAATTGTCACACACTTTAATTTGTCGGCAATATAAAAAGCTTGGTTCTTTTAACTGTACACAATCATGCAAACACACAAACATCATGCCAAATGTCTATAAATGAACACCTCTACGGTCATGCTATTTTTATATTAAATAATAATAAAATAAAACGTCACTTTTGGTGAAAATAAAATGATAAATTATATAGAGGATATTCCATACCACTAGGGTCCATCTGAGCATATTCTAGAAGTGACGGAGACGGAGTTAGGGCAGTTACTAAAACAGAAACAACAACTTTTGTACCACATTTATATATTTCATTCACTCATTTCATTAAAAATAAATATATCAATGAGTAAAAAGAGTTTTTCCATACTTATATCCACTAATATTATAAGGTCCCTATACAAATATGTATGAAGTAAAAGTTCCCAAAAAAGGCGTTTAACTTATGTGGTTCAAAGGTAAACATTCACATGTTTTTGTGAGTATTAAACACGGGGTTTTTGTCATAAAACCACTCTCATCATAAAAAATACACCACCCTTTTAAAACTGAGCCAAACTATTGTTACACATTAGTATGTGATAGTATGATTTTAATAGTAACTCGGTTTAAAACTGAACCACTCAAAAATTACTTTAGTTGAGTTATACACAGTACTTATTATATTTTGGCATTTTTTCAGAACTCATTTGAAAGTTTAATAAATTTCTAGTTAAATTGTTAAATTTAGGTTAGAGTCTGAAAGGCATGAAGGTTCTACTTTAAATCGTATTTTCAGATTTGAACATCATTGCTTAAAAAGTCGCAAATTATCATCAATTTGGTTTTATTTTTATGGCTTAGGGGATGGTACAGTTGCTAATCTTTATTTCTTAAGATTGTAGAGCAAAGATCACACCGCAAAATAATAATTTACGGTAAGTTTACATTTGCTCTACAAACATAAGATGCAGCGTTTCAATTAAACATTTTCAATTATTTAACAAATCCTGATTATAAACACGTAGATAATCCCGAGTAAAATTTCCCCTATTAAAAAATAATTTTAGAAAAAACGTAGGATGTCAATATTGTCTATTCTGCTATTTTCAACTGAATCGACTAGTTTTGTAATATAAAGTGATGAAATGCAGTCGCATAATATTATATATTATGAATACCACTTTTCTTGTCTTACCCTTTTTCGTATTCTAGATTCGAGATTGTTATCAAAGTTTAAACAGTTTGTGTTCAGCAAACATGTGTTGATCCTTCTTGTATCTTGGAATGACTTACCCAAACGAGATATGAGACTCCAAACAATTTTAATAAAGTCGATTTTTATACTGCGATACAATAAACCAGTTCATAAAAAAATTATTGCATTATAAATATTATGATCGAATCAACAACGGCTCATTGAAGAATTGATTTGTTTAAATGTAAATGTGAATTAAAATTATTCTTCATTATTCAGAGATAAGAATGCATAGAATCTCACTACTTTGTGTGTATGAGTTTCGTCATTTTATTATAGGCAATAACAATTATGTGGATTGTGTTAAGACAACAAAAACGCCGCAGTTCATAATTCAAAGGTATGAAAAAATATTTATGATCATTGAGTTTATAAATTAGACTCTGCATACAGATAAACATATTAAAAAAACATGTTAGTAGTTTTGTTTACAGAATTGTATCACACTTTTATACTTATTGTAATAATATAATCATTTTTATCAACAATGCGGGATTTTTACCCGAAAAACATAAAAAAATCCCGTCTCTACGTTAAGTAAATAAATACATAGATCATTAACTTGGTGTTTTGTGTATCGTTAAATTATTTTATTTAAACATTTGTTATTTAAATGACTGTAAGGGGTAATAAGTATATGTATTATGAATAATTCATTGATTTACACTTGAGAATGTATATAAAATGGACAATGTTTACACACGTAAAGGTATTAATGACCCATTAGACACAATACCTATAATAATACTATACAATTGATTTGTTCTGCTAGTAAACTGTTTTTGTGGTATCTAACTAAAGCCTCCTGTGGAGAAAAAGAAAATCTACTCGATTTTATGTCCCACTTTTGTAAATAACACAGCCATTGATCTATTAAATATGTATAAATGATATATTCAAATGGCCAATGTTTACATATTTTAGGTATTCACCTATAGATATCAGAAATGTACTCTTATTATAAGACAGGTTTAAAGTCTAAGTAATGGATTCCCAGGCATACGTCATCGTAAATACGATAGTAGAGTTACTTACCTACACTTATGATCGGTTTTTTATTAGTTAATGCCTCGTCTGAGCCTCGGGCGAGGCATTAATTAACAAAAAACCGTTAAAAAGTATAGCAAAGCAACTTTATTACCGTCTTTATGGTATACGTTTACGGTGACGCAAGCCTCGAATTATCAAGATTTACGGAGGATGCATAAAACCTTGCAAATCCATAGGTTGGTTGAAGTGCCTAATTAACTTGTGGTTTATACTTTAAAAGTTATCCTCACCTGGATTGGGCTGCTGGTTCTGATAGCTCGGTTTCTTCATCCATTCATATGGACTTCTCGGAGGAGCAGCTCTCTGTACGGGAGACACAGGTCTTGGACTACCGGAGCTCGGCGGCCTCTCGACAGTGGTGGCCACAGAAGGGGCGCTCCACTCGGGGGCGGCATGACTGTGGGGTCCGTGGGGCCCGTGGGGAGGCCACATATGGCTGTGGGCGTGGGCGTGCGCCATGTGGTGAGCGCTGTGCCAAGGAGCGCCCGGTTCATCGAGTACTCCAGGCTGGTACCACCCTCCATGGCCACATTGTCCTCCGCCCCCTTTCTGGTACATGCCGAGAGGGTTGTAGTACGACACCATCACGTCTCCACCGGGATCTCCCAACTTGGGGAAACCCTCTTCGTACTTCACCAGATCCACGACGACAATAGTTTGTTACAAATATAATAAATACAATCCCGGACACTTCAATACATAATATTATTACAACACACTAAATATATTTCGGTACTGTCAACCGATACGCTCCGTCCGCCCAACTCGAATGTGATGTTTGCGTGACGAGAAGAGATCGGGTAGTGGAGGTGGAGCCAGAGCTGACTCCTCCCTCGTGATGGCCTCTCCCCCCTCCCTTCAGTGCTAATAGCCAATCAGCGCACCATAATGGTGATGCACCTGCATTTTTATATATTTTTTGCCCCTATCTTGGTGGGACAAGTGCTGTGGGTCCAAATAAAACACTTTTTATACTTCTTTTCTAGCTGGATTCCATTTTGAATTATCTGAAGCCATATGAAACATGGTTTTCATGGAAATATTATGTAATCAGCTCTTCCAAGCTAATCATTTCATCAAGGCGCCATTATAGTATCATCATAATCACAAGCACTCCAGTTCAGTGATGAACCAAGGCTTCCCGCACCAGCATCTTCCACTTATTTCTATTGGAGGCCGCGCTCCTCCAGTTATTAATTCCTAAACTCCTAACTACCTTATCTTAGCCTAGGTCTACCTTGCCTTCTCTTACCCACAGGCTTGCTGGATAGTATTTCCGATACTATCCCTCCTGTTCTTTAACCCAACCTAATGTTAAAGCCCTAATGAACTGCACTACGTTCACGCTCTTATATAATGAGTAAATCTCATCGTTCCGTCTAATTCTAAATAGTCCCGGTGCCTCCTGAACAGGACCCAAGATCCTCCTAAGAATCTTCCGCTCGAACCTAAGTAGCCTATCCTCTTCAGTTTTGGTAATAACCCATGTTTCTGCACCGTCCATTATAGTATAACGTGCTCAATTTTTATCCTTATAAGTATCATGAATAAATTAGTGGTATAAATAATTATTGGATTTTAGATACATAAAACCAATATATATGTTTGATACAAATCCACATCATTTTATAATGAATATTAATTATTATTTTATAATTATTATTATGGGGAATTATGTAGATAACTAAGGTAGTTAAGTAAAAAATATATAATAATTTGTGACATGTAGATAAATACAGAATCCACCATCAAATGACTTCCATTAGTCCAATATCCAATTAGTCATTATTATACCTAAGTAAAAATATGTTTTCATAAAACTAAAGATGAGTAGATATTTACACCTACAACATCTACCTATCTTATATTATTTAATCGGACGCTATGATTCAATACGTGGGTATTTGTAATTAAAAGATAAATATTAACATATTCCCTACCTATATAAAAACTATTTTTTTTTTGTAATCCAGAGGTCACCTTGAACAAATCCTCAAAAAAAGTGTAATTTGTATATTTGGCATTGAGGTATTTCATTAATCAATTAAGACATTATTATATCATTTAGACTATCTATTATCATTTTCATATCAAATAATATCGGGGAAAATAAAAACCAATTAAAAACTTGTTTTAAATACCTACATAGATTTAAGTATCATCCCATCAATTTACTTACCTTTTCTAACTTAGGATTCAATTATGTAAGTTCAGAATTCTAGCAAACTATTAATTAGAACATGTCAATCAAATGAAGGGAGAAAACCAATTTTTACAATACTTCAAATCAAAATACTTAAAAATTATAAAGGGGTGGCATATTTTTGATCTAGAGATAAAATGTTGATAAGTAGACAGTCCAGCTATTAGAAGTGACATTATCAAAGTCACTAAATAAATATTATTTTTCATTTTTCTAATTATTTTTATTTGATATTTTTTTATTTCAATTGAACTTTGAATTCAAATAAAAATTCGTAATTTTAGTTTAGTTTTGAATGCGTGTTATTTTATTTCTTGTTTATTTTTTGTTGATTTTGTGTGGTCAGATGACGCAGTGATGGGTTGGCAACACTGTCGTGGCGCCAAACGAGCAGTTCTCACCTGCCCTCGGTAACGTAAGCACGCGCTTCTTTAGCACAAGCTATTTCGGCGCCATGGAGATCAAGTTCACAGATGTGGTGAAGCCCTTCAACGGCGAGGGCGACGTGGCGGAGTGGCTCGAGAGGGTGGAGCTCACAGCGAGCCTCAGAGGGGAGAGGAACTTGGCCTCCTTGCTCCCGCTCTTTTTGGAAGGCCCGGCGAGGGACGCTTACCTCAGCATCCCCGGTGACCGAAGGGGGGACACAGGGGCGATAAAGGAGGCCCTCGTCTCGGCATTCGGACGGAGGCCGGAGGACGCATTTGAGGACCTCATGACCACGAGATGGTGCGGCGAGCAGGCCGCCACATACAGCCTGCTGATAAAAAAGAAGATGGAGGCGGCGCGGCTGTACACCAGTGAGTTTCATGCTCGCTACTTTGTGTACTCGCTGCCGGAGGAGGTCCGGCGAGCAATAAATCTGAGATTTACGGCAGAGGAGGTCACGAAGATCGAAAATGTAGTGGAGGCTGCTTCCAAGCTGCTCAGGGCCAGCTCGGGGAGCTCGTCCGTGGCTGCTGTCGCCTCATCGGGGGGCGCCAAGATGTCTGGACGGACACCGGGCCGGCGCCGGAAGACAGGCGCGTGTTGGAACTGTGGGAAGCAGGGACACTGGGCTGCCGACTGCCCGTCGGAGGAGAGACGCCACCTGAAGACGGGAAACGGGGGCGGGGATTCTGCTGTGCCGGCAGCGTCCCCACGGCAATGACGTCGGCACTTCCAGTGGTGGGCGCGACTGTAAATGGCAGATCCGGTCGTGTCCTAGTTGACACCGGCTGCCTAAAGTCAATAATTAACAGACATTTTGCTAAGGGGTGCGGGGTAGTTTCCACGAGGAGGACCACCGTGATCGCTGTAGACGGGTCTCGGGTGGCGTGCCATGGGTTGGTGTGGTGTGACGTCACCATACAGAGGAGTTCAACCCGCATCCACGCCATTGTCATGGATAAAGTGCTGTCAGGCGTCGACTTCATCCTGGGGATGGATGGAATAAACGGCCTCGGAGGCGTGAGGGTGTGTGGGGGAACGACTGTTTTCGGCGCTCGTCAGCCGGTGATGGGAAGGGAGCTTCCGGTTGCCGGCGTGGCTGTCAGTGAGGAGGACGGTGTGGCTGTCAGTGAGGAGGACAGTGTGGCTGTCAGTGAGGAGGACAGTGTGGCTGTCAGTGAGGAGGACAGTGTGGCCGCCCACACAAGTGCAAGTGGCGATCGTTTCCGCATTCGAGACCGAGACTTTGAGGCGCTGTTCGACGGCAAGTGCTGGAGTGTTCAGTGGAAGTGGAAAGTGGGGCCTCCGAAAGGGCTGAAGAACACACTTCCATCGTATTCTCTGGCCAAAATTAGTCCAGAACAAAGGGCTGAATTCCGCGCCGAGGTGGAGCGGTGGATTTCGGAAGGATACCTCAGGAGGCAGAGTCACCCGGTTGGAAGAGGGGTGCTGCCGATGATGGCGGTAGTCCAACCGAATAAAGGGAAGGTTCGTCCAGTTTTGGACTACCGGGAGCTTAACCAACACGTAGAGAGCCGCCCGGGGTCGGACGCTGCCGTATGTGACGAGACACTGCGGAAGTGGAGGCAGATGAACGGCCCGTTGCGACTTGTCGATCTGCGGTCAGCTTACCTCCAGATCAGAGTGGACGAATCCTTGCAGCCTTACCAATCCGTCGTTGTAGAGGGGAAACCTTACTGTTTGACTCGCCTCGGATTCGGGCTGAACTGCGCGCCGAGGATAATGTCGAAGATTCTCCAACATGTACTCGACCAGGAAGACCGAGTTCGCCGTGGCACCAGCTCCTACATCGACGATATTCTGGTGAACGAGAGCATCGTCAGTGCTGAGGAGGTGGTGCAGCATCTTGCCAGGTTCGGCCTCGAGGCGAAGGATCCGGAGGACTTGGAGGGCGGCCGGGCGCTTGGGCTCAAGGTGCGTCGTCGGCACAGTGATGGACGCCTGGCCTTCAGTCGGGGCAACGAACTGCCGACACTCAATGGAGATAGCCTTTCGCGGCGGCAGTTGTTTTCAGTGTGCGGCCATCTGGTCGGACACTACCCAGTGTGCGGATGGCTCAGGTTGGCCTGCAGTTTCGTCAAAAGGAGAGCCACTGGATGTAGGTGGGAGGACCCGGCCGGTGACGAAGCAACGAGGATAATGCGAGAAATTCTGACCAGAGTGCACGAAGCTGACCCTGTCCGGGGCGACTGGGCGGTTCCACAGACGACAAGTGGGCGGATTTGGACTGACGCCAGCTCACTGGGCCTTGGAGTAGTGGTCGAGATCGGAGGAGTCGTGGCAGAAGATGCTGCTTGGCTGCGTAAGAAGGAGGATGCAGCCCACATCAACGTAGCCGAGCTCGACGCCGCTCTGAAGGGCGTCAACATGGCCCTAAAGTGGGGTCTAAAAGAAGTTGAGTTGGTAATAGACTCGGTCACTGCGGCGAAATGGATTCGCTCCGCCCTCGAAGGAGATTGCCGTGCCAAGGTATCGGGAATGGCCGAGATGCTGGTGAAACGGCGCCTCTCGGTTCTAAAGGACCTCGTGGACGAGTGCGGACTGAGGGTTACTGTGCTTTTGGTGCCGTCAGAGAAGAACAAAGCAGATGCCCTCACACGCGTTGACAAGACTTGGCTCAAACCCCCAAAAGAGGCGGAGTCGCCAGCCGGCGTGGCCGACGTTCGCAAGCTGCATGACCTCCATCACTTTGGTGTGGACCGAAGCCTACAGCTAGCACGGCTCGTTGATCGAGGGGTGAGAAGGGATGAAGTGGAGGCAGTGTGTCGGGCCTGCGTGCAGTGCAGCAGGATAGATCCGTCACCAGGGGCGCACAACCCGGGCGAAATCGGGGTAGATGGTTCGTGGACGCGCTTGTCAGTCGACGTCACGAAACATGAGATGAGGAAGTACCTCACAGTGGTGGACAGTGGGCCCAGTCGCTTCGCCGTGTGGAGGGAAATTGCGACAGAATCGGCGGAGGAAGTATGTCGCGAAATCCGCCAGATATTCCGAGAGCGAGGACCGCCACACGAGCTGCTCATGGACAATGGTGCCACGTTCCGATCTCGGGAGTTGGAAGAGCTGTGTGAGACGTGGAATGTGCGACGGAGGTTTCGCGCCGCCCATCGGCCGTCCGGTAATGGGATAGTGGAGCGAAACCATCGCACTGTGAAGGCGGCGGCCGCAAGGAGTGGCATTTCACCGTTGGATGCCGTCTTCTACTACAACTTGGCGGCCAAATACGATGGGGAAAAGTCTCCAGCTGACGCCATCTTCAGGTACCGATGGCGACACCCACTCAAGCTTCCACCAAACCGTGATCCAGCTCAGGAGCCGCCATTTCAGCCAGGTGACGAGGTATTCGTCAAGCCGCCGGGCGCGAAGTGTACCACCATGTGGCTGAGTGGTCGCGTAGGCCGGATAATCTCCGCCAATACGGTCGAGGTGGATGGAGTCCCGAGGCATGTGCTGGACCTTCGCAGGGTACCTGATGCACACGAAGTGAGGCCGCTTCCTGTCGGAGGACCACCGCCGGTGCTACCGGTTGAGGAGCTGCCGTCACCACGGGCTGAGGAGCTGCCGTCACCACGGGCTGAGGAGCTGCCGTCACCACGGGCTGAGGAGCTGCCGTCACCGCGGGCTGAGGAGCTGCCGTCACGGGCTGAGGAGCTGCCGTCACGGGCTGAGGAGCTGCCGTCACCACGGGCTGAGGAGCTGCCGTCACCGCGGGCTGAGGAGCTGCCGTCACGGGCTGAGCTGCCGTCACCACGGGCTGAGCTGCTGCCTGCCGTCACGGGCTGAGCTGCCGTCACCACGGGCTGAGCTGCCGTCACCAGCTGCCGTCACGGGCTGAGCTGCCGTCACCACGGGCTGAGCTGCCGTCACCGCGGGCTGAGCTGCCGTCACGGGCTGAGCTGCCGTGGCTGAGGCTGTCACGGGCTGAGGCTGCCGTCACGGCTGAGCTGCCGTCACCACGGGCTGAGGAGCTGCCGTCACCGCGGGCTGAGGAGCTGCCGTCACGGGCTGAGGAGCTGCCGTCACGGGCTGAGGAGCTGCCGTCACCGCGGGCTGAGGAGCTGCCGTCACCGCGGGCTGAGGAGCTGCCGTCACGGGCTGAGGAGCTGCCGTCACCGCGGGCTGAGGAGCTGCCGTCACGGGCTGAGCTGCCGTCACGGGCTGAGGAGCTGCCGTCACCACGGGCTGAGGAGCTGCCGTCACCGCGGGCTGAGGAGCTGCCGTCACGGGCTGAGGAGCTGCCGTCACGGGCTGAGGAGCTGCCGTCACCACGGGCTGAGGAGCTGCCGTCACAGGCTGAGCTGCCGTCACCGCGGGCTGAGCTGCCGTCACGGGCTGAGAGCTGCCGTCACCTGAGCTGCCGTCACGGGCTGAGGAGCTGCCGTCACCGCTGAGGCTGCCGTCACGGGCTGAGAGCTGCCGTCACCGCGGCTGAGGAGCTGCCGTCACGGGCTGAGGAGCTGCCGTCACGGGCTGAGGACTGAGGAGCTGCCGTCACCGCGGGCTGAGGAGCTGCCGTCACCGCGGACTGAGGAGCTGCCGTCACCGCGGGCTGAGGAGCTGCCGTCACCGCGGACTGAGGAGCTGCCGTCACGGGCTGAGGAGCTGCCGTCACGGGCTGAGGAGCTGCCGTCACGGGCTGAGGAGCTGCCGTCACCACGGGCTGAGGAGCTGCCGTCACCGCGGGCTGAGGAGCTGCCGTCACGGGCTGAGGAGCTGCCGTCGCTGCTGGCTGAGGAGCTGCCGTTCCGGGAGTCGCCCCTTCCGTGTGAGGAGCCACAGTCAGCGGAGGAGAGCCCCTTGCCACCACCACGACAGCAACGCCCCCAGCGAGCACGCGAGCGACCAAGACATCTAAAGGACTTTATAGTGGAGTGCGATAGTGTGATTCTGTGTGACGAATGATGAGGACATCAGGGGAGAATGTGGTCAGATGACGCAGTGATGGGTTGGCAACACTGTCGTGGCGCCAAACGAGCAGTTCTCACCTGCCCTCGGTAACGTAAGCACGCGCTTCTTTAGTACATTTTGTATGATTAGTATATCGATATAATCTTACATCGCATGTACTCAAAGTCTCCTATGTACTACTAGCTAATCATAAAATAACTTTATATTAGCTAGCATCGTACCATCATGGAATAAAGGGGTAAGTAGATCTTTTTGGTTTTCAGAGCAATTATATGTTATGCTAATAACAATGTATTATAAATCTTTAAATAATTATAAATGATTGATGAAATTTTATTATTAATAATATTAGAATCATGTATGTATGCGTGGTATGTATACTTATAATAATATGCCACTTATGTTGGCAGCAGTGGAGAGTAGTAAATGCCAAAAGTGACAGCGAAGTGACAGTGACACTTGAACAATTGGAAAGTAAATTATTTTGGGAGGCTTTACAATAAACAAGAGAGAACAAAACATGGCTGAGCAGAGTAATCCTGTAAATGAAGCTGACCTTACTGACCTCAGGGAGAGAATGAAGCTAATATCTTCGGCTGACCCTGCTCAGCATCAAAACGACTTTTCACTCAAAAGATATCTAAGGGCGTTCAAAGATGTGGATAAAGCATTCCAGGTACCATTTTTCATTATTTCAATAACATATTCAATTTGGTTTCATTGGCATTTTCATCAACAGCTGTAACATATGTTGGTTACTCCCATTTATTGATTCCAATTATTTAACATCTTTACATAATATTTCGGCACAATACTATTTTGTTATGAAATTTCAGTATTTTTTTAATATGATTTCAGGCCATACTCAAAACAAACAAGTGGCGCCAGGAATATGGAGTTTCCAGTCTTAATGAAGAGACTGAAGAAATTAAAAAACACTTGAATGCTAATAAAGGAAGAGTGCTAAAACATCGCGATATGAGTGGCCGACCCGTGATTTACATTCCAGCTAAGAACCACAATGTCAACGACAGAAACATCGATGAATTGACCAAATTTATTGTGTACTGCTTGGTGAGAAAATGCATAATATTTTATTCATCATGCTCTTATTTTATTAATACAATGAATACAAGTCTGAATTATCCTTGTTTTTTTTGTCACTTTATTTTCAATTATATCTATTTCATTCAATAAATATTTTGTATCACTTTTTATTTGAAACGAAAAATATTTATTTCAGGAAGAGGCGTGCAAAAAATGTTTTGAAGAAGTCATTGACAACTTGTGTATTGTTTTTGACTTGGAAAACTTCAGCATGGCGTGCATGGATTACCAAGTGATCAAGAACCTTATATGGCTCTTAAGCCGACATTATCCCGAGAGATTGGGAGTCTGTTTGATCATCAACTCCCCCGTCCTATTTTCGGGCTGTTGGGCTGTAATAAAAGGATGGTAAGATCAATCTTCAATCAATGAAAAGGTTCAATATTTGAATTACTAATAAATTTTGCAGGCTCGACGAGAACACATCGAGTAAAGTAACGTTCGTTTCTTCTGAAGTGGACTTGTGCACTCACCTGATACCTGACATTCTACCGACGGACATGTAGGGTGGTTATTCTTAAATGATCTATTGAAAATGTACCTTTGTATTTAATAAATGAATGTATGGTGACAGTTTAAATTTATATGAGTAGTCAATGCACTTAAAAATGGAGAAAATAAATAATTTTATTAACATACACTATTAAAATAAAAATATTTTCCAATGCATGTGTATTAGTGAGTAAGTCTCGTGTTCTTTATTAGATTTTAATACTAATTAATAATCAGTATGTAATCCTTCACTACCTCATCAGCGGTCTTCATTTCACTTTACATAGCAATTAACCATTTTATTTGTGTTTTTTTAATTATATTTCGATATAATATGTTTATCTAGTTTAATAATGAGATTATTGTTTTTTTTTTGTATCCTTTCTAGTTGTAATGATCTTGTGATTAAATCACATTCAGGGTTCAATAAAAAATGTAGTCTGCTCATATTAATTGCCAATATGAATTATGATCTGTTTTATTTTAAGCACATTCTCTCATGTTTTTATTTTAAGAGTTTATAATTTGTTGACATTCCTATTTTGAAATATGTATTATAATAATTAAATATATTTTAATCTCCATTCTGTGTGTATTCATAATCCTACTTGGGTTTTGGGGATTGTCGGAAATAAAACAAAACGGTCAATTAAAATACTAAATTTATATTTGGGAATGAAGTTCTTCATTGACTTTACGACTAATGCAACAAATTATTATTTGACACACATGCATTAAATTCTAATTTATTTTTATTTGTCATATGCTGGAAAAATAAAAAGATATTAAGTTGGTCGCGATAAAATAAAATTGTCAATTTACTAACTAGTATCTGAGATATTTGAAGCATTTATGATCTTTAACAATTAATTAAAATTAATAAAAGCCTATAATTATGAGTAAACAATATCAATTCAGCATGGAACACGAATGAATGGTTATTTATACTTATAAGCAATGATTATTTCCACTTTGTTGTCCGTTGATGATAATGATGAAAATAAAACCCTATAAGTTTTTATAAAGATGAATATCACAAGCAATAATATATATATATTTTTTGATATTCAGAACTGTATCACATTATAGTATATTTATAGTTCATAGTTGCAGTTATATGCAGTAAATGCATGAGTTAACAATACACGCTCTAAATACAAAAGAGTGAGTAAATTACACTAAAATATTCAAATCGGTTTACACAATATAGTTTAGTTAAAATATACAACGGAAATACAATATAATTTCGGTAATGTCAATTTCAGCTAAACCTAAAATACAATAATTATTAATGATTGGATAATCTTGCCTATTTAAAATATGATTACTGATTGATTATACAAATATTATCATGCATGTTGTCTAAATTATAATATAAATACAATTCCACCATAAATGCACACATTCATGTATTTAAGCATTAAACGCATAATCAGTTCCTTTATAATAATATGAATACGCTATGTACAAATAGTAAATATCAAGTGGATGGCTGTGTGGATTATAAAAAGTATTCAACGGCGGTAATTTATTTTGTTCCCTCATTGAATAAACATAAAAAGTTTGCAGTTGTTATAATTATGTATATGTAAAGCGAGCCTTAAAAAATAAAGCTTTTATGACTGTTTATAATTGACAATATGCTCGTTTCTCAAAATAAAAACTATACAAATGTTTTGTGCGCAATGATCAAGTATGATGATAATTGTGTAGGTAGCATATTCGTTGATTCGAGTTATTCAGTAAAACGCCACTGATTTGTCTGACTGAATTGTTAAAGTAATAATAATCTCATGGAATAACCGTTAAGTCTAAATTAACTTTAAAACATTTATGGCTTTAATACGGGCCCGGCTTGCGCTCTCAAAGTTACCCTGTTTTTATTATCTATATACGAGTTGTATATTTATTGTTCCATGAATGAAAAACATACAATTTTTCTAAATCAAATAAAGTGGAAATGACTAAATTTCAAATAAAAATTACCATTATTGACTAACTAGATACCGAGTTACAAGTACAAAATGGATTAGAAACAAATAATACATTTTTACAAGGTAAAAAAACTACCGAATTTCACCATCAGACATTTTTTTTAGAGATGTGTGAACTTTTGAGTGTGAACGGAAGATGAATTATTTACAAAGAAACATTTCCCCAAACTCCGTGGTGAAGTTCACACACACACACATTATGTTAATATAAAAATATGCATCTCCACAAAAATCTACAAAACATTTCATATCACAATTTCGCTTCTTTTATATTTAAGTAATAATAAAAACATCTATATTGAATCACTTGACTATTTGTGTGTATAAATAAAAAATGTTTTTATTTTATTCACTCTTTCGCAATTTTCAATTCCCGTCAATCATTCAAGAGATTAAACATCCGAGTCAAAAATAAAATTGCTTAGAATTAAATTATCTCAAATGTGACGTGTCATTTTTTCTTGGTATTTTCAGTGATTATTTTACAAATATCCAAAAGCCATGGTGTTTGTTGCCGAGAGGTGGACATGCATGCATTACAAGAATCATTTGTCGGTAAAGGTGTACTCTTCTTTGCTCGCGGTAACGTTGTTCTCGGAGGAGAAGAAGACGGCTGCTGTTGAGCATTTGGATCAGGTTTTATTGCCGAAGTGCCGCTTGACTGCGGATGTGTCTCCTGACATTTTTTATCATTTTCATTATTTTTTTCAATCAGACAATGTGTTACAAGCTCTCTTAACAATATTGATTCGTTAGAATATTGAGTGAGAAGTTTGATAAGAGTATCCCGATGATTTCGAGATATTGTATCTAACGATTGAATATTCTCTTTATTAGGTTTAAGACTGAGTACGTCCTTTGGAGGCAACAAGTTCAAGGAGTGACTTTCTTCTTTGAATTTAGTAAGAGATTGCTTAGGATTGGGCAACAGAGTATCGTGAGAGTAGCATTCTTGTTTGTTTTTACGCAGGATGTTCTTGGATGTCCCGAGTAAAAAGTCTTGAGACTTACTCTCTTCTTTGTGTCGCGATGTTGACAAATATTTTGAATTCAATGAAGATTCTTCACGCTTAGAATGATTCGGAACTTCTTTTGAAAGTGTCTGATTGTCTTGTGAATGAGCAGCGGCATTGCGGTGAATTGGCAGTCAGTCAGCAATCAAACCCTGAGAAATAGCAACTAATTGATCTTTCAGAACTCTAAATGAAGGCCTATCTTCTGGATTGTGCGACCAACATTTTCTCATGACCTAAAATTTAATTTAAAAAATTTATTAGTTATCAAGAATGTAGATTCCGCATACATTATTCTCTACATACCTCATATACTTCTTTGAAACAAGCCTTAGGTTTTTCTAAAACAATTCCTCTCTGTACGCGGTCTACAACTTCAGTATTTTTCAAACGGCCGTAAGGCATTTTTCCACATGTAAATACTTCCCACATCAGAACACCTTTAGATTAAAATATAGCAATTTTAATTTAATGCAAAGTTTGAAATGTATGATGGATAAAGAAATACTAACCATAAGCCCATACATCTGATTTTGAAGAGAATCTGGTATAATTTAAAACCTCAGGAGGAGCCCATTTTATCGGAAATTTAGTACCGCCAGAGCTGGTGTATTGATCATCGAGTACATATCTTGCTAAGCCAAAGTCAGCTACCTTTACAACATTCTCCCAACCGACAAGACAGTTGCGAGCCGCTAAATCTCTATGAATATAGTTGTGCCTTTCTAGATATGCCATGCCTTTGCAAACCTAAGAAGTCAAAATGATCAATATTATACAAAGCAATAAATTTAAAAATAAAATGCATACCTGAATACACATGTCTAAAAGCATTCCCATATTGCCAGAAAGAGTATTTTCATGTCTCCTTAAATAATTCAGTAGAGATCCATGCTTCATATATTCGGTTACAATAAAAATGGGCCTGTGTTTACTGCAAACACCATATAGTTGCACCAAGTTTTGATGTTGTAATTTTCTGTAATTATTTGATTAAAATTAATTTATTTATTTGACTGTGTGATTCGATTTTAAAACATACGTCATAACTTTGGCCTCTTCAATAAAATCATCTTCAGACATTGTTCCCTCTTTCATCATTTTGACCGCGGTGTCCATACAGCCTCTCCAGCGGCCGCGCCTTACAACTCCAAATTGACCAGAGCCTAATTCTTCGTGTAATACCAACTCTGATGGATCTATTTCCCATTTGTCTGAAAGATTTTTTTTTTTATTATTAAAATATATAAAAGCATAGTTTTATAAATATATGCCAATGTGGTACCATGACTGAGTCCCGCAGTTGCTGGAGCTGGTCTGTCACACGGACTTGTTTTAAGTCTAGAACAAAGACCTCCACTATTGTGCCTATGATAATTAACTAATTCTGCTACAGAGCCGCAACAATGTTTATCCGATAAATAAAAGTCCCCTCTGGAGTTTGTCTTAATATGATAATGTTTAGAATGTGGATGAGGGCTGTAATATAATAAAATAAATTTTATATTCATATGACAAACACAAATTTTATTGATTTAAAAAATACTTACACTTTTGTGTATAAGGATAATGTGTACATTCCTTTTGTAGAGGAATTGCGAACAACAAAACACCCTTCTTTGTCTTCTTGTTTAAGCAATGATTCTGCCCTTTGTCTAGACATATCACCAACGTACCACCTAAAGTTTAATTTTTGACATATTAAATATGCTTAATTTTTTAAAAATCAATACCAACCATTATACTTACTCATATTTTTGTAGACCTAAAAGCTCTTTTTCTTTCACATAATTACTCGGAATGTATCCTACGGCACTATAAAAAAAAAATTACTATGATTGTATTATACTCATTATTTGGAAGGTTGAAAAAAGTGTTTACCCATTATCGTCCTTGACTTTCCACCAATGTTCTTGAGAATCGTCAACTACTTCATATTCAGCTCCCTGTGAAATTCAAAGATATAATAATAAATTGAATTACCGTTGTTCAAAGTATCAAATTAATTGTAAATTTGAATGCGTTATTTTTAGACCTGATCAATGTAATAAATTATTATTAAACATGTATAAGATTAAAAATTATCGTACCTTTTCTAAAGATAAATCTCCTCCTTCTATGGCTTTGAATGGATATAAAGCCACTACTAATTTGTTTCGAGTTGTAGCTGGTTTTTCCTAATTAAAAAAAAAGTTAAAATTGTATGAAAAGTACAAATGGTAAATATAAGGCATACTTTTACTTTAGATGATGGTGTTCCTGGTGCGGCTCCTCCCGGCATGATTGGAGTTGAGGGGGAACCTGGAAAATAAAAATATAATCCATTAAATTGAATGTCCCAAAAAATATAAGTACCTATAAAATGGATACATTTATAAGTGGCAATTTTCAACTGAAAAAACCGGTTGGTTCTTTCGTTTTTTTTCGTTCTTATTGCAGCAACAGCGACGGCGACAGACACAAAGTTATTTATGCAGACACACAAAGATTTGTTATAACAGGATTAATAAAATATTATTCAGATCGAATGAATTAAAAAATTATAATGTTTGATTTTATATAGTTAACCTAACGAGTTGTGTTGCCTGTCCACATTTTTTAATCATTTATTAATCCATATTTCTCTTTGATCGCGTAGGAGAAACATGTGGAAAAGCCCGAGGCCATTATAGACGACAGAAAAGTAGTTGCACTTGTTCTAGAGCGCTTTGGGCAGGTTATAGTTGGTAAACGGGTGACATGTCCACAACATTACTCAATCATTTATATACGACTATATTGTTGTGCTACATTATTATTACTAAAAACAACCTGTCTCCGAATATGAGATAGTAAATATTGGATTTTAATGGCAAAGCATATCGGATATTCGAGTGCTTCCGTATTGAAAACACAATTGTTTGAATGGCGGCCGTTAAATAATACAAGTTATACGTTTAGATAACATGTCAATCGATTATAGGCAAACACTTTATGGCATTTGATTACAGGTGTGAATTAATAACTACAGACTAGAGTTATATTATTCGATCTCTAGTAATAGTCACACACGCAGTTTGGAGTTAAATATTAGCGCAATTAAATGTCGATATACGAGTGAGAGAACACGACGGTCAACCACTTTGGAGGACCGGTTTTTAGTAAAATATTAAAAAAAAAATCATATTGGACCTGACAACGAATTTCTTATGTTTTGATTGTAGATAAAATGACATTATTTATTTCAGATATCGAGTTCTCAATAATAATCAATAGTGGATACTTGAGTTTTTTCCATCATGGGAAAATACGTATTTCAAAACATTAAATGAAATTCAAAACGTGACAAGTTGTCTTCTGCAGTGACGAATTCGATTACCTTGATTTATTATATAAACGTATTCGTTTGATTAATTTGTTTTGATTGATCAATTGTAAAAAAAAAAAAAAAAATAACCCGCAAGGTGTAGGAGAATAGCGACAAAATCTAAAAATATATTAGCATTTAACAAGGTTTTGTAGAATGACTTTAAATTGGAGAAAATTTCGATTACAAGGCGTGAAAGTAGCGAATATACGGAAACAAACTGTTAGTATTTCGAGGCAAAAGCAAAAAAAAAAAAACTACGGTGATGTAAAATGCGCGGCGAAACGGATCGCGGTGCAATGAATCGCGGATTGAAAGTGAAAAGAAAGCCCGTATTAAATAAAATACACTTGGAACAGCGACACAGATTTATAAGTAGTTATAATGAGAGTGTATTTCTAGTAATAAGAAGCTAACCGTTTCCAGTGCGGGCCATGGTTGTGATGGCAAAGGAAGACTGCGATGGCCGCGTTCACTTTCCAAAATGTGAGCACCGTGTAATGTCAGGTGAGAGGTGTTCAGAAGACTTAAACTGTATTGTTTCTTTATCAGCTCACCTTAATGATAACAGAGAAGGTGTTGTGAAGCTGTGAAACAATATCACATAAAAGCATTCCCATAATACGTACCCACTATTAGTACAAGAATAAATACCGATTAATTTAATTTAAAATAACTGCAATATTAATTGATTGAACTCGTTACAAATTAGTTGAAAAGGCCTGGTTAAATTGATGACGTAGAGTGGAAGAAGTGGGGAAGAGCAACGGAGCGAAAACCTTATTTTTTGCACCGCTTACTCTTTATTGAATGCAATCGTAGATAAATGTTAATCGAATATGTATTGCACTTGAAAGGACGAAGGAGAGATTTATTCATGGGGGTATTTAAAATTCATATTGGTGAATATTGAATCGAATGACTGATTAATCATTCAGTGGGCGTTTTGTATATAGGATTGTACCGGTACATACATTTTGTGGATACATTGACACGCTTTTCAGAGAAAATTTATCGTTAATTAATTTCTCAGGATCTTCTCACATTGATGAATATTTAGATCTACATATAATTATCTAAATAAAGAGTACAATCCCTTGATTATGTTGAAAAAATAATAAATGATACTTGAAGAATTCGACAATCGTTAATTTAAAATTAGAAAAAATCACTAATTTCATTAAATGTTTTTGTTGATGAAATTTTAAAAAGTGGGTTCAATTATCGGCAATATTTAATGTATATATTTTTAGCTAATTAAACAAAAATACATATATTTTAAGTGTGATTGTGTATGTTTTATTTATTATGAACAAATTTATGGTCGCTTCAGTTTCAAATTAACAATTAATTTATCTCAGCATATAAGATTATAGGTAGACCTAGTCCAAGTGGGTGTAATTAAGTCCTTTGACGTATTTAAGCTCTGCAATTATTTCCTTTATAATTTGATTATTGTATTATTTTATATTAACTCTCTGATATTGACACAAAACGTTAAATATATACATTTATAGTTAATAATAAAAATTTAAGCAATTTAAAAGCAGTTTTTCACCCTCTTGGCCGAGGTTTGGTTATATTTTAAAAATTATCTGGGAAATCGGGAATAATATCATGTATAAAATTGAGATCAAAACAAATAATAATAAAAAACTCCTTGGAGCGTTAATAAGGGACGATATTAGAATACATTTGATCTACTTTTTATGATATCACATCTTGTTTAGTCTATAAAATTGTGATTTGGCAGGCGTGCCTTTAGATATCGAAATAATATATTATGGTAATGAGTCGAATTTATTTGTGCTGGCATTTATATGCCAGTAACAAATCCATACATATTCATGAACACTCTTGGTTTATACCTGAGACATCACTCCATCCGTCTCTTACTCAATGTGTTGTACTATCGTGTGCTTATTTATCTACTTGATCAATAAGTCGACAGTCAAACAAAATCAGGTTTTACGAATTTATTATATGTCGAATTAAAAAATATATCCGATACTCGGTTTGTCTCAGTTGGAACTCTACAATATGACGTATAGGAAACTAGATCAGCTAATGCTTCCTTGAAGCATCTCTTGCCGATAATATATCTCAGTGGATCAATGCTCTCTACACGGATATAAGATATTAAAATCAAAATAAATTGTACACTATCTAAGAAATTGTCAATTCTAATTAAGTGAGCTCAGGTAGCACCAATATTATTTGCAAAATAAAATAAACCGGTTACACGTTTAGAAATGCCATGATTTGCTGCTATTCTATAAAAAATAGTATTTGGATTTGACATATCAATTAATCAATAAAGTGCATGGTACCTTTCTAAATAAATACTAAATATATGTTTATGAGAAAAACCTAGGCAAATAGGATGAAAAAAAAGTGTTTTATTTCTACACAATCGTAGAGCACTTACATATGGCTTTATTATTAGGTAAAATGTATTAATCTAATTGAATCTTTGAACAATCTCATAACATAACAGCGTAATAGCTCAGGGGATAAGACGCGTGGCTACAAATACTGTGGTCATGGGTTCAAATCCTACTCAAGTAAAAAAAATGATTTGATTGGTTACTACGACTAAGAGATCGGGAATTATATTAATGAAATCCCGATCGATCTCCTGATTTACTCTGATTTCTTGGATTGTAAGGTAAATACTGAGGCGATTATTAAGTCGGGCAGAGCCACTTTGTCGGTGATCTGTGTAACCAGTAATAGTTAAGATAACCGACAAAGAATTAAAAAGTTGTTGTGTCTAAAAAACCCTCTAAAAAAGCTCCACTAGAGATGTAGGTTCTCTGGTATTCTAGACGACTGTTTTCTCTTAATAATAATAATAAATTGAAAATGTTAATAAAATAAAATTACCATGATTGAAATTTGCATTCAAGTTCATAGCTTGTTCCATGAATATAATAATTGATGTATGATAAGTGGAGATGTACATCATATAATATCAGAGAGTTGAAATAAAGTAGTATAAAAATCAAATAATAAAGCAATATTATAAACTAAATTGTCACAGAGCACGAATACGTCAAAGCTTTATTTATTAAAGCAAATTACACGTACTAGGTATGTTTATCAGTTAAAAAATATTTTAACTAAAAGAATGGAATACATGTGTTTAATAATTGTGAGACATCCAGAAAACAATGTATTAGAAAATAATGTGATGATGTACCCTGTGTTCTATCGTTGTAACAGTTTAACGATAGTAAAATATGATTTAATTTTTAATTAATCCATACATTAATCCTCTACATTAAGCATTCGTGATGTTCATTAATTGATATTTTTTATTATACGTTGTATTTGTTATATATTTAAGTTTCTTTTATGTTGTATCTTCTGTAATTCTGACAAATGTCCATCATTGCCGAACCGTATTAGGTTTTCCCTGTAATGGCAAAGTGATGATGGTTCATGCTTTCCTAATTTGATTTATTATATATATTAGATAAATAAATATAACACTGCAATATTGATTAATTTACACATTTCATATTTCAATTCAAGGCATCTTAATCTTAACAGGCTATCCAAAGAGATGGTTTCCAGTAAATAATCAGGTGTTGTGTTGGTAAAAATATGTCGAACATAGTGGACGATTACGACCAAGGTAAACTACCTGGTACATACATACATACATGAGTGTCTTGATTGCACTAAGCGACACGATTCGCACCATCAGATATTATCGAGCATATAATAGAAGATATGGTCAGTGCAGGACAGAATGTAGAAAATATCAGAATTGACATTTATATCCATCAGACCACTGCATGCATTCATTTGAAACTAAAATGGGATCAATGCATGTATGCAATGAAGATACAATCTCCATATATGATTTTGCAATCAACGGACGACGAACTATTGCGATCGATAGCGAGGTAAATTAAATATACACAAAATATGTTAAAGCAATGTTTAATACTTCAAATTGACTCAGAGGCCAGCCTCATTAGTCGGCGGGTGTAAATCAAACCTAACTGACAAAAAAATAAAAACAATCAACAAAGTTTTTATCATAACTAATCTAAGTGATGATCAAATGCTTCCTCCATATACAGATCTCCTTTTAATATTCTTTGAAAAGACTACTTATTTCAATATTTTATAAAAAAAATCATCCCTGTATATGATACATATTCGAATGGACGTAATTACGTGAACTTATGTAATGTTACCGCTATATAATTTTTCATATAGCATCCGTAAAAGAGACATTATTATAAAATAGGGTAATTTTAATTGTTAATATTAATTTAATATTATTATTAATTTATAAGTTTACATTAAAATATGTGTTTCGAGATTTTAGATATGTATTAATTGTAGTAAAATAATTACAAAATATATTATTCTTCCATCTGGTATCACTGATGGTTGAGGGATGTATTCGTACAGAAAGATATACAACATACACACACGTTCAACAATTATAGATATAATAAATTGTAGATATTTAAAACGTAAAAACTTTCTGGATAAGCTTTCATATTATTTATTAATGATTATAATTTCTTTAATAAATATAAATTACACTAATAAACAAAAAAATGATAAAAAGTACAGCAAAGCCACTCTATTACCGTCTTAACGGTGTACGTTTCGGGCGACGCACGCCTAGAAATCCCAAGCTTTACTGTGTCTTTAATATCAACGGTTAAGTAACTCGCAATTAAAATAACCGTAGTTGTGTAATTTTTCTATATGATTCTATTTGAAGTACGATCAATAAATTAATCATTATTTAAATAATTACGACTTTTCTTCTAACAGTAATGGTATTGAGTAGTTTAACTATAAAGTTTTTGAGTCATAATGTATGGCCAGCGAGCAAGACGACGCGGAAAAGAATATAAAATTGAAATACGTATACATAAAATGCATCGTTGAGCGAAATAAAAGAAACGAGTTTGTAGAGTCGGTTTGAAAAATGCACATGGCATGTTTAAAGCACGAGAAGACAGACGGAGGCTCCAAGAAGGCTTTTACGGCAATGTACGAAGAAGAGAACGTCGACTACGGAATGAGGTTGTGCCAAGTCTACATTCATCTCTAATACTACATGTATAATACCACTCGGATTTTACAATACAATCTATGTATGTCACGTATCTAAGACACCTGTTTTATTTGATACCTTAAAAATATAACACGAGTCATTTATCAAACCAAACAATATGTATGAAGCTGGCACGGACCGTTGTCGTAACGTAACATAACGGTTTTAATTACTGCCTTATATGCAATCAATTAAGATTTTATTTATATTCGATTACGTTATGTTGCGGACAGGTACAATAAAAATATCATTAGAGAATGTTGAACCAAATGGAGAGTACAGGAAAAACAATATATCGAGGGTATGCTGCCAAAGTGCACAAAGTCATATTTCATAGTATTGAGATAATGGCGAATTAGAAAAAAAGTCACGGTCTTAAAAAAACTATAAATTTATGATATACATATATTTGTACTTCACAGAAACAGCTAATTCTAAGATGCCGGCCAAAACTCGATACCTATTTTTTTATATATACAATACAAGGTGGACTTGAAATAACTGAGAATAATTTAGGGGGTAATAATCGGGTATCGCAAGAATATTCGAAAAAAAATTAATAATATTAATTACATATAACAGACACAATATACACGTAACAGTCACTACTGGGTACTTCAGAGAAACAGCTGGTTCCAAGATGGTGGCCCAAACTTGATTCCAAAAGCACTATTAATATTATTAATTATTTTTTAATTTTTAATTAATAAAAATTTGTTTTTAAAACAAAATATTTTGTATTTTTTTCAATTATTCTTACGTTACCCTACCACCCCCTAAAATATTCTCAGTTAATTCAAATTATAATACACAAACTACATACAATATGTATATTTTTTTGTTAATGTTAAGATACCGAGGGCTATTTTGAAATTGACGTAATTGCTACTGTAGATGATTCTTGGTACGTGCAAGAAAATACGTGGTAAAATATTAATACATAAAGCTTATTGGTAATAAAGATTTCGTATACATGGCAAAATTCCATATTTATCTGAAAGAAACACAATAAATAAGACATTTAATTTGTACCTGGGTATGGTGTTGTTTTAACGATTATAGATAAATCATGAGAACAATAAGCCCATATAATATAACAACCCAACGAGCGATCGAGACAAGTCATTTAGTATTTTTGTACATGTCATTGCATTGAATGTTGTTGTTATAGCCAATGAGATAATATTTATAAACAAACAAACAAACAAACGACTGTCGAAACTGTTGTCGACCTGTGGCGACCCAAGCAAAACGCGACCTTTTGCTTGTATGAAACGTGAACGAGCAATCTGTTGTGTAACCTGTGAGAGCGTGGGATGGATTCAATAGCTCCTCTTTTGGAATCACATCACATTTTTTAACATTAAAAATCAATAATGCGAAGGTGGTCTGTGTGGACATATTGGATTCCTCTCTGCTAACCTTTTCCTCATTGCGACTTTAAATGTCGGCCCCACAGCTCTAATGAACAAGTTAAATTTACGACACAACTTTATTACCAGTTTTCATTTAACTAGTATAAGACAAAAGCAAAATACACAGTCACCGTTAATCTATGTTTTATCTGTAGGCTTTACAATATTTACCCAACCACAACACTTGTTTTTAAAGAATGCGTTTATCTAAAACTAATATATCACCCTCTTTTCAAGATACGCCCAGGTAACATACCTAAGTGAGTTTAGGCTCAGAATGTAAGAAAAACGTGCATATCTGAAGGAAATAAAATAATTTGATCAACAATTCCCCACGGAGGTTATAATAACCAGACCTAGTCAAAGTGGGTGTAATGAATTGCTTTGACGTATTTCATCTCTGCAACGATTATTTTATTTCAACTCTCTGATATTTACACAAAATATTATATGCTACACTTATCATACATCAATTATTATATATATTCGTGGGACAAAGTATCATCATCAGCATCATAAGCACTCCTCCTAACTACCTTATAAAATTCGTCCGCCCACCTTAGCCTAGGTCTACCCTGCCTTCACTTACCAGGGACAAACTATAAAGTTTAATAAATTTGTAAGCCACGGTAGTGTTAAATCTGTTTTTTCACCCTCTTGGCCGAGGTTTGATAATAACGAACACAAAAACTATGTAATCGTGTCCGTGGATTATAAATTCGGCGAAACAATTTCATATCTGAGATCATGGCAAACAGGATATGGAGATAGCTATATTGCGTTAAGGCTATCGATAAAACTGTTCAATTAAATATAAGCGGAAACTGTTCACCGATCAACGATCAATAAACACCGAATTATTATAATCAATAATATTATAAGTAAGTTTGAACAATCTCAATGTTTTATTACATTACTTTTTTTACACCTGACGTTATAGTCACGTTGATTAATAAACTATTGATAATAAAGAATGTGAATTACACATAGATCAATTGTGAAGAGCGCAAATTAGATTAATCTGCGTGCTCCTAAATGTATACATATATTTGATTGCTATATATTTAATACAAAATCAATCATAAAAAATAATATTATAGAGACGTTATATGTAGTTATAAATATTGAATGGATACCTTGATGGCTTTCGACAGGAAAAATATTGATGTTGGCATCATTATATTAATATGTAGCTAATACATGAGAGCTAGCTAGCTAGCATTAATAGCAAAAGATAATAAGTCATTATATAATAGAAATGTATGGGTATATGTTCATATAAATAATACTAAATTTTTTTAAACTACCCACTAATTTAAAAATATACAGTATCTAAATGAATAATGTTCAGACTTGTATTTCTGTAGGAGTAAAGCAACTATTTCACAGAAGAGGAACAAACATATTAAAATCAATAAATAAACAATTCTACTTTTAATTGTGCTTTCGACTTAGAGATATTTTAGTTAATAATAATAAAGTTTTTGACGATGGATTTGATTGATAAAGACATATGCGTAATTTTTGTAGAATATCTGAGACGATTCATAAAAAAATATATTTTAATGTTATTATTCTTCGAAAAAATAAAACGTCCGGGTGTGTTGATAAAAAATATTTTTTGCTCTAGTAGAAAAAGTTTAATTAGCTTCTGCTCCAACTAAACAATAAATATTAACCACCATATCAAAATAAATACAGGTAATTTTATGTGTCTGCACATCAACTTCAGTAAGGTAAAATAACACGCAAAGTAGAAAAAAATACTGATATTTACGCATTTAATTTTATGAGTACCAAATGAGACACAAAGTGACCCGGAAGGTGAATAATATACAAATTCTGCGTTGTTTTTCTATAATATTATTTAATGTTATGTTAAGGATTTTGAGATGCCTATTTACTGGTCACGGTAAAATAGTATAAGTACTCAAAACCTACAATTATTCAAAATGATAATACACTAAGGTCATACACAGTGTACATTCTCTAAGCCAAGTCATACAAAAAATACACACATTGATCGATAGACGATGGGATGTTAATGAAGCTGCTAAAGCACAACGAATGCCATATTAATTTTTGATTTCGTGACGAGGTGTCTAAATATAATTACATTATATGACCAAAGATAATCGTAAACACATTTTTTTTGTTTGATAATTAAAACATTAACTTCAACAGAGTTCAGTTAGCTTCCGAGCATTTATATGTAGGTTCATATATTTATATGAATTAACATGGCTGACGTGTTCATTGTGTATAAAATAATAATTTGCGTGCAAATAAATATAGGTAAATAGTACTTTTTTATAATGATAATATTAGAAATAATGTTTTCCGATCACGATACAAGTCACTGTACCACTTCCGAAAGGTACATATATTTATCCGCTATAATTACGTGTTATTCAATGGATCTGGTTGATTATTTACGATTGTTTTGTACCGGAAAAAGGCTGTTAGTCAAATAAAAAAAGCTCTTTATGAACGTTGCAAAATCGTATAAACTAACACTGAATAAGGATTGAAGCATACCATTAACAATAAGTAAAAACAATGTTTCATAAAAATATACTAGAAATGTCTAATAGACTTCAATTAATACGACGTTGAATGCATAAATTGTATTAACAGCTATCCAAGCGGAATATTCCGGTTTTTCTGTCAACATCCATTAAAACGGCCTGTTTTAAATTTTGACCAAATATTTATTCTTCTATTTATATTATGGAAAAATGATCAATTGTATAACAAAAATTTTTCCTTGCAGGTAAATCATATTTTACTGTCTGAAACATTTCGAGGAATCGTCTTTAATTTTGTATGTAAATAAATTATGGATAAATCTGACAAGGTGAGCGGGCGTTTATCATTGAAAATGTTGTTGTTTCAATGAAAAGCTTTCTCATTAATATGAACTGAAAATTAGGTTAAAGAATTCTACGGGGTGGACTTTTAATCATCATCATCATAAGCACTCCAGTTCAGTGTTAAACCAAGGCTTCCCGCACCAGCATCTTCCACTTAATGCTCCTCCAGTTATTAATTCCTAAACTCCTAACTACCTTATAGAACTCGTCCGCCCACCTTAGCCTAGGTCTACCCTGCCTTATCTTACCCACAGGCTTGCTGGATAGTGTAGTCGTCAGTCGTATTTACGGTGTACGTAGTACGTCACCGTCAACATGCACCGTAAATACGATAGTAAAGTTACTTATCTACACTTATGATTGGTTTTTTGTTAGTTAATGCTTCGTCTGAGCCTCGAGGGAGGCACTAATTAACAAATAACTGATCGAAAGTACAGCAAAGCTTTACGGTGTACGTTTAGGAATCCCAAGCTTTAAAGCCCCAATGAACTGGACTACGTCCACACTCTTATACAATGGGGCATTTAATCAGTGAGAATAATTTAAAGGGAGGTAATAATTAACCCTAAATATGAATAAATTAAAATATAAAATGGAACAACAACGGTTTATTATTTTTAATTTTAGCAATGGATGCAATTCTATTTTTTCTAACATTTTTCTATTATTATCATTATATGTATGTTTTTTTACATTGTTAACATTATTATAAAGGCGCAAGTATAATAAATAAATTATTATAAGCAAAAACAAATATGGTTTCCACTTAAAAATTAAAAGGCCACATTGTGAATATATGTTTTTAAAAGTGTGGTGTGTAGTGCTTCATAGACGAGGATGATGAGAAGGTATGATGTGCATCAGCTGTGCACATCATCATCGTCAAGTCACGATGTGATGAAGCAAGAGGCTACGACAAGTGAGGTGACGTCAATAGTCAATAGGTAGGTTACCTTTTTGCGGTAGTAGAAAGTTGCTGGCCAACGTCCAAAAGGAGAAGCGATAGCCGGCAAAGGGCCGACCTTCTGCTTTATTGGCAGGCGGTGGCGGAGTACAGGCAGTTTCCTCCTTCATGGCTGTTCTTTGTAAAACGCTCATGTCGACAAGATCACATTTCACTGTATAAACACCCACAAGCACACAATGGAAGTAGGAGCGGTACACTATTATAATATACGTACTCCGAGAGGCGAAGAGACGTCCACCTGCCGGCGGTGTCCCGGTTCAACTGCTGCTGAGGCTCAACCTGACGCTGCTCGTCCAGGTGAAAGCAGAAGACAGACGTATACGAAGGCGGTGGCCCGCAACCGTCTTATAATTATACAATCATATCATTTGAAAACTACCATTATATTGCATTTCATACGAGCACTTCGACTACAACGCCCTGATCATTATGTTTATATATACATATACTTGAGGGTACTTAGGTTCGAGCGGGAGATTCTTAGGAGGATCTTGGGTCCTGTTCAGGAGGCACCGGGACTATTTAGAATTAGACGGAACGATGAGATTTACCCATTATATAAGAGCGTGAACGTAGTGCAGTTTATTAGGGCTTTAACATTAGGTTGGGTTAAAGAGCAGGAGGGATAGTATTGGAAATACTATCCAGCAAGCCTGTGGGTAAGAGAAGGCAGGGTAGACCTAGGCTAAGGTGGGCGGACGAATTCTATAAGGTAGTTAGGAGTTTAGGAATTAATAACTGGAGGAGCATTAAGTGGAAGATGCTGGTGCGGGAAGCCTTGATTCATCACTGCTTATGATGATGATGATGATACATATACTTGAGGATTGCGGACGAGGAGTCGATCTCTCTGTGAAGTTTCCACGCGACTCGGCGACAAGTCAAGCTGAACGACAATTGAAACGATTTACAATTGAAATTGTGCGTATCGACCTCAATACACCATCATCATGCAGATTGCTATTGTGCCAGAGGATAAACTCTATAATGCCATCATTGAACCAAGTCTATTTTTAACAGAGGACACCCAACAATGGTATTACGTTGACCGTTACAACTATTTCACAAACATGATCGTATTTAATTTATAAACATAATGTACTTATACATGTCACCGACTCGTATCACAACTCTGAATAAATTTAAATACGCGTCCGTCTTCGGATGAGGTGTTCCATAATAGGATAGATGAGCAAAATATTTTACACGTACGCATACAATGTTTAAAATGTGTGCGGGCGTTGTTTGTTGATTAAGTGGGCGGACAAAAATGGAAAGCTATCGAGAGAAGATGTCACAAAGAAGAATATAATATCCAGAACACGCACGAATACACACATAATGAGCCATGTCTTGATGTCGAGCAAAAAGGAAAAGCGATAGTATTTATGCTAAATAGGAAAAAAAGTAGTTTGAAAACATATCTACTAGTTATAGGGAAAACTATATTATATGCTCAGATTTTATTACTCCAATTGCAGATAGATAAACATTTACATTAATTAACTTTCTACTGAAAAGTATGATTATGATAATTGGGAAAGTAGTTTATATTCAATTGATCAAAGGAAAATATAAATATTAAATATAAAAATTATATATGACAGGTATTTTTTTGTTGGTGATGCGTTATCAAATAAAAAAAAGAGACACCGAGGATAATATTTTTAAAATTGAATTGGACCATTGCAAGCATCTAGATTAGATATTTCTTATCTATCTCTATCTGGGTATATGACACTAGATGTTCCATATAACATTATTTTATTTATATTATAATGGGATAAAACGAAATAGCTCAGGTGATAAGGCTTGTGGATACAAATACTGTGGTCATTGGTCAAATCCCGCTCAAGTAAAAAAAAATATTTGATTGGTTACTACGACTAAGAGATCGGAAATAATATCAATGAAATCTTGATCGATCTCCTGATTTACTCTGATTTCCTGAATTGAAAGACTTTCAT
>JAGTTH010003247.1:0-13238 GCA_022606485.1 Agraylea sexmaculata
ATATATATAGTGGGGCAGTAGGTAAAATATTTTTACTTTTAATAATAAAATTGATTGTTAGTTCTTAATTCACGATGTATTTGATAAACCTTACTAATTCCAAGACATAATGTTTTATTCGATTATCTTGAAACTAACAATTTAAATATACACCCGTATTTCTACCAGACCCTTAATTATAAGTGTAGTTATTCGAAAATAATTTGCTTGGTGCCAACTACAATGTGTATAATTCCTCGAAAATAGATTACATGCAGGGGTTTTCCTCCTGAATAATAAATAAGCAGGATTACGGTCAGTGGAGTGACCTTTCCATGGTGAATAAAATATAGTTAAAATGTAGTCGGAATCGTACAACCCTTATGGGTGGTTTCAACCTTGAATAGAATGGTCGATGTGATCCTTAATAGAGCTTCTCTAAGGGACATCCGCCCCTAAATGTATTTTTGATAGTTCCGTGCTTCCCCACACTGATAACCGATTGATTTTCAATACCCCACAACACACATTAACCCTTAAGTGAATATAAATCTAACGGAACACCCAATATCCACCAGCTAGATTATCAGACCGTATCTACCAGCTCGTTTCCGATACTACACTCAATACTCAATACTCTATCTGAATGCTCTTTTATCATCACCTTGATTTATTCACTCGAATGTTTTCACACGTTTCATCTGGATAGCTCTTTAATATTAGAATACACAATAAAGTTTTAAATAAGAATTTTGTGCGGCATGTCTAAAAACGGCATACTTTTATTTAACCCAAAGAGGCGGAAAATTATACAACATGTCTTTTATTGAACTTAAAATATTTTAATCATGAGTGGGTAAATGCATGTTTAGTTCAAGTGGTCAAAAACATGAGTTACCTGGCAAACATTATACTGTAAACATTTCTCTTCATATCTTCAGTTATATTTCACAGTAAAATGGGTAAATGCATTGTTACTACATGTCACATGGACTCAAATACATCTAGGCTCACTTTTTACCAAACACTACTTCTTTAACATGTTTAAAATATAATTGCGTTTTGTATCACCAAAATATTGTCACAGCCACTCTCAGGGGTCACTAGAAATGTGTTGAGTGAGGGAGACACACTTATGCCTTTATCGAATAGGAGAGAAGAGTGCAACAATACTTCACGAAATTACACGAATTATTTATATTGAATGCGATATCTTATTTTTATATCTATGATTTTAATATAGTCTTCCGCGCACAACTGTCTAAAATCTACAGAAAGAATAATAAACAATAACACGGTGTTGACAATCACGAATGAACTCCAAGGAACCAATGTCATAGTATGTCATAAATTCTTAGGCCCCTTTTAGTATATTTTTTTATGTCATATTGGAATTAAGTAGAAGCCTTTAAAATATTTGAACTTCAATTAAAAACATGTTGTATATGGCGTTCTTACGTTAAATTTCCTGGGCGTACGGTGTCATATAATTTTTTTTAAGAATTTTGCCCCTTTTCTGCGGAAATCGAACTAAGCACGAGAGTCAATCAGAGCCAAGCGCTGTAATTGAAAAAAAACCTGATTCAGAGATTAAATTTAACTAACTAACGCTTGTGCTTCCTAGACGTACGGTGCCTACAAACACCGTAAAGGTAGTAGAAGTTCATGTTGAATTTCTATACTGTGGGTTATTTTTTATTGATTAATGCCTCGTCTTAACCTCGGTCCAGTTATTAACCAACAAAAACCTACTAACATTATTGACAAAGCAACTATTTTTCCCGTTCACAGTGCCGTTCGTCTAGGAAACCATCACCTTACGAATCTCACTGGGTTGAAGGGGTTTATGTTTTCAATATGCAGATATTTCGTTTTAAAGTCTTATTCTGATTATATTATAAATACCTTGTTTGAATGACTAATTTCTCCATAAACATTTAATGAGCCTTTCTCGAGAGCTTATGCATTGATTTTAAGCAAAATTGTGTTTATATTGGGATTGGTGACCTAAAAACACGGCCTATTTTGGCACTTTTGAAATATAATATTTAAAATGAGTCGTTAATTTGAATAATTATGCCTAATACTATAAAATATCAAAGCAGATGCTGAAAAAAAGGTTGCTGTTATAATATAATAAAGACTGTTTTAGGAATATGTTCGTTATAAAACACAACATTTTTCACTTCTTCCGTTGTGGTTTTCAAACATTCATGTAAATATACTAAGAAATTATTTCATAGGAGTTTTGATAATTTAAAATTCAGCATATTTATTTATTTTTAATACTCTCATATCATTTACCTCGGTTGGTTCATGTATCATAATGATTTATTTTAAAAAATCCCATGAATACCAACAAGAGAATAGGTCTAAATGACACAGAGGGATTGTTTTATTTATTTTTATTATTTATTTCCGATCAGTGACATTAGTCGGTCCATTTCTTGTATGGACTATTCTACGTGGAAAAAAGGGGAAACGCAATACACTCGGTTTTATTTCTCAAGAGATTCGTTCAGAAATGGGATGACTCAATGTGTAAAATCCGAGAAGGTGAAGAACCTTGAGAGTGTTTCGCTTTTATCGAATGGAAAAACCATTTCGAAGGATACGAAAATCAGGTTTCAAACGATGAAAGTCATTTTCGCAATAATAGACGAAATTTGATTCTTCCAAAAGTAATCATTTTCGCCTAGGTTATGCAATAAAGTGAAATAATCGTGCGAATAAAAAGTCGAGTCCCATGAAACGGAAACGTAAATTGTGGGTGATAAAACTTTGCCATTTTTGTTTGATATCGTAAAAATTTTACATTTTTATTAGAGAAATATTAGACATTTATTCCTATTCTTTAAGTTCAATATACAATAATAATTATTTTACAATTAAATTTTTTTTAACCGTGTATTGCAGAATTGCTTAATTTCAAATAAAGAGAATTATAAAAGAATAATTATAATTTATAAATATTGGACAATATACTAAAATTATCTATAATCCGTTTCATATTACATAAATTTGCCAACGAATTTGCACACCTGGGTGATCTCTTTTCCACAAATTCTGCCGCGACCGCATATGGAAACATGTAAAACATTGCCATCACTTTATTTTATTGATATGCAATTAAATAAATAAATTATAAATATTTTCAAAATTCAAAATTAATCTCCTTCTTTGGAATCTCTAAATGCAAGAAAATTATATGCATTTTAGAAATTCGATAATCAAATATCACAACTTATATTTAAAAGAATCTGTTTTGACCAATATTTCAAGAAAAAAATAGAATATTCAGAATTACAATAATTAACAGTATTCATTCAATTCAATTGAAATTATTTGTATTTTTTCCATGCACGTTACGCGACGTCACATTTTCTACTATTAATAATCAATATTTCATATGTCATGTTTTCTTTTGGTATTTTAGTTAGGTTAGGTGAAATTTGAATAATATTCAAAGGAAAGCCTCCATTAGAACATGCACAAAAGCTGTCACAAAAACGCGACCCTTATACCAAGTATTTGCGATAATGTTAACCATGAATATTGTATGGAGGGTCAAAAAGGAACCACTACCTTGGTCAGATGATAAATTGAACCGGTTTCCATTTGAGGCAGGTAATCTCTTCATTAGGTCCGAACCCTCTCTTGCAAAGCCTTCAGCTAGTATAAAGTTTGTAATTTTGATGAGGAAAGCATCTCGCCAAAGACTGAAACTTTATCATATTTGCCACACATATTATCACCTCGTGTCAATTAGTTATGATTTTAAATTGATCCATTGTAATATTAGCATAGCGCTACTCACCTGGAAAATTAAAGCCTTATATGACATGAGTAATAGTATTTAATTATAGAAAGAATGGGAAAAAAATAAAAACCCATTTATATATATATATATATCTACAAATTGACAGTTTTTTTAAAACATCTTTATAAATAAGCATCTGATACATTTTTCTGTTAATAATTCAATCGATCGATTCGATTATATAGGGTGGACTTGAATTAACTGAGATTATTATAGGGGGGTTGTGGGATATCGTAAAAATAATCGAAAAAAATTAAATATATTTTTTTAAATTAATTAATATTAAATATAATTAATAATATTAATTACGTTTAACAGACACAATATACACGTAACAGGCACTACTGATTACTTCAGATAAACAGTTGTTTCCAAGATGGTGGCCCAAACTCGATTAAAAAAAGCACTATTAATAGCACAATTTTTTTTCAATTATTCTTACGATACCCTACCACCCCCCAAAATACCCTCAGTTAATTAAAGTCCAACCTGTATATATAGTATAACTACATTTTTATTAACTAGCAATCTAGTTTTACATAATTAAATAGTTGTTCTTTAAAATACTTTCATATATTTTGGCATAGATATATTATTTATTGTTAGAGGAAATTTTTAATAATTTCTAATAAAATCTTATTGAACACCTTTAGTTAAATCATTATTATTTTTTAAAAATCCACTCAATTGACAAAAAATATTTATTTCCTGAGGCCTTTTGACAAGTTTTGGCTTTCAAATCCAAAAATTACATATTTTCCAATTCAAAATTTAACAATAGGTAATTTATTGTTAATTTGTTCGCATACATCCAGTAATTTTAGTTTTGAATTTAGTATTTAGGCAATTTTATTCAAAATAAAATAAAATTTTATCAAGTAAATAATATAAGTTTCGATTAGTTCATTAAAATTAGGAATTCGATAGAATAGGAGAAAACAATGCAATATTTAATATTTGATATTTTACTGATATTACACGTGTAAGTGTAAGTGGGATTTTTCCGTAATATAATTTAAGTACAATTATTATTTTTTATTTCGTAACACTTTGAAATGATTTCAAATATAAAATATCTCAGGATCTAAGCTTATATGTATAAAATTTTAATACGTTATTATAGCTTTTAATATGATATGTAATATTATGAATTATTATTAATTTTACAATTTCTTTGTTAAATAAAATACAATAATTGCTTTAATACAATACACAATAAGATTGAAATTAAGTCTAAAGACATGGTCTTATACCTAATGATAATTAATTTGAAAAATACATTTTATTAAAATAATCCTTATATATGGAAAAAAAAATTACAAAAACCCAATTGTTGTTATCAATTATTAATTAATCAATACTATAGGTATTGTAATAAGATAGCCATACGTAGGATAGATCATTTTTATTAATTTAATAGTATTTTTTACTTAAAACATTAAGAACAATAGAAGTATTTATTGGTCTTCAAATCCTTTGGCTGAATTCAATAGTATCTTTGATTCATATTAATATTCTGACTTCTTGTACATACTTCCATGATTTTACCGATCGCATTGTATTTATTTTACCTATTAGTTAATTATATAGTCTTATTACATATTAATGCGATGGAGAAAGTCTTCCTGAAAGTATTCGAACACGAAAATTCCATTTGCACGATACAAAATGGAGGACGAGTTAGTGTGGACCAAAATAGTTTGTGACGGCACATTAATACCACGAGGTCGAATCCTATGAATGAATCTGATGAATTATTTATATGATTTAAAAAAGACAGATTAAATGTTTAGTAGTTTAGTACGTTTATTCAGACTGATGATGTATTCGGTCCACTTTTCCAGACCATGTTGGAAATAATCTAAAAATATCACGTCGATAAAATTTTCATTGCATTCTCGAAAACAGACCACTCCAGCAAACAAACACACATATAATACTTTCAGATCAATCCCGAAATCTGGTTTCTAAATATACTGTGTTTGTGAAAAGTACCAGAATAATTCACCTTCATGTATCAGTGAAAAATGCATGTATTTTTCAGCAGACTGTAAATAATATGGTATTTAAGGTGTATCATAAAATGTATACGATGTCGGTGCTTGTTCAATTTTTTATTAATATAATTTATGTAACCGATAACATATCTGTTTAAATTATTATTTTTTGATATCTGCAGTTTTTCAGCCAAGATATTCAATAGAATTATACATTTTCATTAAATATACATAAATTTGGCTTAAAAATATAGTATAAGGGGAAAACACTGCAGTACTTACACCAAAAAAATAAATAAAAAAGATATATGAAGTTCGATAATAAAAAAATATCTTTTACTGGATCACAAGAACTAATGGACACTCTGTAAGAACATACAAGGGACAAATAAAACATCCCATATAATTAGCGTTGCCATACGCAGATTTATAAAAATTAAGGAAAATATATTGACATAGATATATATTAATTTATGCATATGTGATGTAATTTTTATTAGTTTCTGCTGATAGAATATTTTTATTCTATTTTATTATTTTGTTAGAAGAAGATAATATATACGGTAAAAAATCTGTGTGTCTGAAACACCATAAAGTGGATTTTTAAGGAGGGCAAAAAAATGTTTTTTTTTTAATATAAAATTTGTCATTTTTTTATTGGTTATTATATAATATATAAAACAATCTTTAAGGAGGTTTGTTTATGTATTATTTATTAAAACCATGTCTAAAAGTTAAAATCGACTATGATGGCGCTTATTTCAAATACCCTTTTAAATTTATTTATAATGATTATATAATGCCGAAATTTATTGTTTAACGACCTTCGGAGGAATGTTATAAATATTAAATTATTAAAAAATCCTGTTATTTGAAACAAATAGTGAAAGAATTAATCCGTGACGTAATATAGAGCTTATGTTTAATTTCAATATTTTCCCTCCTGAAATGTATAATACCCGAAGTAAGCGTTTCATGAATAATTTTCTCACAAGCCATTAAACGGGAAACCTAGTAACATTTTTTTATGTGTGTTTATACATACATTGTGAATATGAATGAATTTTTCATGCGTGAAAAACGTAACTGTGAATAAAAGCGACATGTTATTATTTATGATCAATATTGAAAATCTAATAAAGCTGCGCTTTCAGTGAAATGACTTATTGTGTCTGTTTCCCTTACATTTCTTCCTATTCGCATCACTTCCTTCCATTAACAACCTTGCAACTGGAAATTGAAACACTTCCACTTCCCTTTCACTATCTCCTTTATACATTTTGTGATTTGATGACAGTTGTTTTATTACATTTTTTAATGTTTGGTGATAGATTCAAAGAAATTGATATTCAAATGTACGTTGAATCAATAAATTATCAGGTTAAGTCATCCTATGTGTTAATTATCCACTTACTAGCAGGTTTCTGTCTGAATGAAATAAAAAGATTATCTCATCCACCCAGTTTTTTACCCTCAAAATTATTTAATTAATATGAAATATATACTGAATCTTGAATTAATTTAACTCATTATATTATATTAACAGTTCAAAAACCAATCATTTTCTATACTGAATTGTGAGTGTGTAAATTTATAAAGATTTTAATTGAAATATAAATATTTACAATTATTATTCAAAATAAAGGGTGGGTAAAAAGTTCCACAATAATTTTGAATTGCCTTTAACGTTTGTCAATATTTCTTTTAGCGTATATATGTCAATTATAAAATTGAACGTCTATACAACACAATGCTTAAATCGAAACTGATCTAAACGTCACGTAACCAAGATGAAGCGGAATTTAATAATTGTAGAAGGATTTTTTTAAATATATATATATATATATATATATATATATATATATATATATATATATATATATATATATATATTTGTTTCTGAATATCCTAAAATGAGTTTTGAAAATAGGCAACTCAATTAAGGGACTAGTTGGAATAAGGGCGTATACTGAAATAATAATAAAAAAAATGTAATATTTTACCTAATGCCCAATAAAATATTATTCATTAGTTATTATATTTTTATATAATACTTACTGAATTTTTTCAATAAATTTCTCTCTCACTTTTTGTTTATTCGATTTATGTTTTTTTCATAAATAAGCATGCAAGATTTTTTAGATTAACAGTTAATTGACAGTCTAAATAAAACACATATTCTCAGAATTTGAACCATAGAGTATACTGTTCGATTAAGATATAACCTACTCAATTACCCAATATAATAAAAATCCCTTTACAAAGAAATACGCAATTAAATATTCCCAGTTATATATACGAATATCAATAAATTTATTTGTTATATAAATTGCGGTTCGGTGAAATACCTTTTGAAGAGATTATTTTATGTGAAGTCGTAAAAATACACGTAGCAGTATAATGGATTTTGGGGTAATAAAATTACTAAAATTTCAAGTCGAATCAACCCCGAGGCATTTTATCCAAGTTGTGTAATAACATGAAGAATTCGTGATAAATTTTCAATATCAAGTTTCATATGTCACTTCGGGTTGAAGTCAACAGCATCTTGCTTGTACAACTAACTGAATTAAAACTTGTACTTGAACGAAAGCAATCCGTAACTACAGTACGTGATAAAATAGTTTTCAAAGTTGCCACCACCTGAAATAAGGTACCCACATAACTTTCACCCTTATCTGCCGTTTTGGGACTTGGGGGTGAAAAATTGCACCGCCTTCTCACCCCAATATGTATATTTATGTCACTCTGCGTGATCTTATTTCATATTTATGTGGCGGCGAAGAATATCAATAACACAACTACTACGTCAATATTGGTTCAAATATATTTTAAAGGATTCACTTGAATTTATGTTGCAATATTTGATATATAAAAAAATTTTGAAATCATCTAGATGTCCTCGATTATAATATTATCAAATTATATTTCCAAATAAGATGTATGTTTTTATAAATTCAAAGCAATCAATTAATTTAATTATGGGTAACATACTCGTACGTTATAAATCATTATTTCTGATAATTTTATTGTTAATTGAATATAAAAAACCTTCATACATATATTTTGTTGTCAAAAGATTCTTCAAAATTCTGTAGAATTGTTTTTATAATGAAAATAATAATTTTGAACAAAAATATATACGTTATAAATCATACAATATTTTATATCCATAGAAATTTTTATATTTTAAGTGTTGTTATTATTTCAGATGATTTTGTTGTTAATTGAATATAAAAAACCTTCATACACATATTTTGTTGAAATAAGATTCGAAGGCAAGAAATGTCTTCTTAAAAAGCACTACTTCAAAATTATGTAGAAATATATTCAGAAGGAAAATTATCACTGTTAATAATACATTAAATATGTGTTGTCTATTTATTATTTAAAAAAATATTTGAGCTGTAATGGTGAATTTTTACAAAGATGCTTTAAACCTAACCTAACCTAACTTATTGGCGATTTATTTAACTATTACAGTTACACAGGTTACCAATAGATTAGATCTACCTGACTACATAATTTGTTAACCAAAACAAAATTAACATATTTTTTATAAATACCGAGTAAATTACTATACCTTGACAAAAAATGACCGAAGAAAGTTAATTTGACACGCGATTTTCCAATTACCGGCAATCGGTCGATAAATCGATCTGAAGGCATTATTTTTGTACATTAGTGAAGTTATAAAGTGTAGTGGAAAGTATTTCCATGAAGATATCTTCAGTTGAGTCACACAATCATTTATAATATCTTGTCGGGTCACGTAATAATGGCTATCGTCCGAAAGTGTGTGGGAATTATTCAGGAAAATCTGTACGTGTTTTATGAGAAAGAAGACAGGCACGTTTCCGACAAAGAGATGAATTGGTCTTTAGTAATTCTATACGGAATTTTCAGACTATATCATTCATAATTGTGATGTATGGTTATGAAAGTCATCAGTATATTATATAATGTAATACATCTCACAGGCGCCAACTAAATGAACCGTGGTGAACAACTCAATTATGAGCAAATGTATGTAAATAATATCTGCACGTGGAATTATTATCGCTTCATTATTATAAGAGAGAACATATTGCGATTAAATAATTCGTTAGATAACTAGCAAAACAACTTTAAATGAACACCTTCAAATTTAGTAATCCATATTTTAATAATATATATAATTGTCTACGGTGTGTGTGTGCGGGTCTTTCAGCCATCAGTATTGCCAGATGAAAGAATAATATTTCATATAATTTTTTTACTACAATTAATACATATCTAAAATCTCGAAACGGGTATTTTAATGATAATATTATTGAATTAATTTCAATTTCAAGAAAATAATTTAGAGATATTTAATAATTATACATATAATATATACAGAGTCGCTATATGTAGAAAAATAGTCCTTGATGGGATTAATAATATTATATCGGTAATATTCAGTAAAAAATTCAACTTTAACTTCTTTCGAATGAAAAAAACAAACGACTTATTATCTTCGTATTAAAAACAAATCAGAGCATTTAAAAATATTAAATAATTTCAAAATATTTTTAGATGTATTTAATTTTTGAATGCATAATAATTTCACAATTTTAAATTAAAAAATTCTTCGAATCGATTAAAAGAACTACTTTTAAGCAAAAATGAAATCAAAACTCAAACAAAATCGTCCTATTAAAAAACCAAGATTTTTTTTATTGAAATTACCCTAGTTTACAATAAATAGACAACCAACACTATGCTTTTTTATTATAAACCGATAATCAAAAATTCACAAACAACAACAAATTATAACAGCAAACATACGAATCATGAAATATTAAAATGAAACTTTATTCTAAACGTGGAATTCGATTGATTATATTGTCACCCGTTGACAGTTCGCTGCAAACGGATATCGCGTTCTGTTTGGCCGAGCCTTAAATCTGTTCATTTTTTTTTTAATATAACTTATTATCATCTATTATAATGCTTATATATTTTATGATATCCTTAATAAAATTAAATATTCTCTCTTTAATTATGTTTTTTTAATATTTTTATTCATCATTGAATTAACATCGCATTTCCTTATAAATTTAGTATACAGGGTGAACTTACATTTTAGGGGGGTTTAGGGTGAAATCGCAAAAATAAGTGAAAAAATATATTTTATTATTAATTAAAAATAATTAAAAAAAGTACTTAACAGATACAACATACACAACAGACACCACTGTGTACTTCACAGAAACAGCTGATTCCAAGATGGCGGCCCAAACTCGATTCGAAAAGCATGAAATATTTTTAATTATTTATTTTTTATTAATAATAAAATTACCCTATAATTCCCTAAAATATTCTCAGTTAGTTCAAGTAGTATATAATAAAATAAAATATAATTCGTTCAATCAATCGCCGACAATACAGTCAAAATCTTATTTTTTTTTTAAAATTCTAAAGTAGAAGATAAATAACTACTTGAATAAAAAAAATCCCGATCAATCTTCTTGCTAAGTATTACCCATACCATTGAATGATGAAATAAAAATAAAAGTGCAGATTCTTTGGCTTGCTGCCATATTAAATATTTGATGAAATATTCCAATCACAGTCTATTTACAATTTATGTCGATATATGCATTAGTTATTTAATAAATAGAATCCTCTCTGTTTGTGAATTTCATCATAAATCAGGTTCGCATTGTGTAGGCTTCACTCTTCGGTCACAATCAGGATATATTTCCTGTGGGTTGAAGCCTTAGGGTGGCTCGTAAATAAAAAATAAGTACATATGTTAAAGTTAAAATGAAATTACACATAGTTGAAAGCACAATATTATATGAAATAATCGAGTCAGTCTCCTAAACACATATGTGTAATATATTCTGTGGTAAATCAATTGTCGGCGGTGCTTTTCAAAATCGAGTCGCTTCATACAATTACATTTTCACGTTCAGGGCTTTCACTTGAATTCTGAAAATCATTAAATAACTATTTAAACGTTTCATGCCAATTATATCACGTCATAGGATCATGAAATTCTGCTCTAAATAAAATAAAATAAATTAATTTGCGGAGAACGGGAATATGGTCTATAAAATAACCATAGTTTATTTTGATCTAGGTTTTCTTCATTTACCTGGATTATAAGGTAAATAAATACTGAAATGATTATCAATCAGAGTAACTGTGTAATAGTAAATTTAATAAATGCAATTCACATCATTAATATACTAAAAATATCTATGGAATTATATTTTTAGTTAATTCATAACGATTCTACACATGAGGCGCTCAGAATCAAAATATACCAAATCCAATCATTATTTTTTTATTGTTGGTTGTAATACTCTTAAATATAATATTTGACTATCAAAATACCTGAAATTTTTCTAATTTTCCTCTGTTTCAATATTATATAATTATTATTCCAAAGAAGATATACGTCTTTCTGCTTTTACTTGATTTGGTAGCTTTTGATTCCGAGTACTTCATATATCTTAGAAATTGCTTTCATTGGGTCTGTTTTAAATAAATCAGAAGTTTTTAATCATTTTATACACAGCATCTAAAAAAATATTATTGTAGTCTTTCAATACCTTATATTAATAAATATAATAAAGATATGTTTTAAACTAATTTCTACAAAACTGTTATTTTTTATGAAGATGTATTCACATTGTTAGTCAAAACTATACTTAGACTTAAAATTATTATTAAAAAAATCTTTAATACGGAATTTTACCCAGAAAGCAACAAGATCAATAATGAAAAAAAATCTATAAAGGATTTACTGTATAACTTTAAACTTGTTCAGAGGTGACGTAACTTACCAATCACAGTGATTTATTATACAATAAAAAAAACTATGATTTGCGCATGTCTGTAGTTTGACATTTTCGCTACAAACATATAAAACAATGTGTACAAACAAGATACAAGTACTAAAAAAATAATATATTCATAGGCCAGACTCCCGAATTGGTATTTATTGATCTAGTTATAATTTTTAAATGGCCATGTTTTATTCTAAAAAATCTCGATTATAATTATGACTCAACACATTATTCAGTAAATATATAAAACATGTATTTTATTTAAACTTAAAATAATTAAATCTGATAAATGGTATATCGAATGTAACACAACCACACCTTCATAAATGGTCCAAGTCGGTTAGTTAAACTTTTAAATTTTTAATTATTATTTCAAAAAGTTTGAGAATCTTGCATATTTACTTATTAGGTGATTGAATTTGTACATACGGTACAGCGTAAATTCAACGAAAAATGCACTACGCACATTGCAAGTAAACAACAACAAATTCGAATTTAAACTTGACCTTCAACTTGAACTTGAACCAATGCGATGACATCATAAAGTGAGCTCATACTTGTTTTAAATATTAATAAAACCGAAGAATCTCAAGCTGTCATAATAAATTATTTTTATATAAT
>JAGTTH010003250.1:0-16051 GCA_022606485.1 Agraylea sexmaculata
TATATATATATATGTATAGTATGTAGTAAAAATAAGCTTCGTGTATTAAACGGGTGTTGACTAAAAATAGAAGGAGTGTAAATCTTTTATATGGGGGTGCATTTCACTTTGTATTGAATGAAATTTTCTTGCAAAGTGTCTTGCATATGAGACACTAGATTTGGTTGTTAAATAAGAAGGTTTATTTTTTTATTTAATTTTTTTTTTAAATTCGTATTTAATATACAATAAATATCCTAAATATAGTTTGAGCAAAATAAATCCTCTTTAATCCCAAATTATGTGTGGGTAGACGGATAGGAATATTATACAATATGAAAATTCGTAAGTTTTATACACACCCACGTGGTGGCATTAAACAAGCTTTTTATATAGCTTCCGTTTATTTTTACGTAAAGGGTGATATTCAAAGTATGTTTAATATCTTGAGGAAAAGTATAATATTACCTTTTTACTCGTTGGCGGAATACAAATTATTTATATGGATGGGCAACAAGTACACTGTAAACACAAAATAGTAGCGGTGGTGTCTGGAAAAATGTTGAAGTTGCGAAATTGTTGCGCAGACAGCGACTTGAGTGAATTAAAAATTGAATATTCATTCGCTGACGTCACAAATTCTGAATGGTCGACTCGCGAGAAGTTTGTATGGCGTAGCAAGAGGTGATGGTGTTCTAGTATGGCGTAGCGAGTCTACGCTATAGCTTGTATTGCGTAGCACAGGATGAAAAGCACATGCGGTTGCCGACCACTTATATCTTAAATTAATGAGCAGGTTGTTTGAGCGCTCTAGAATGTGTAAAAACTCAAGCTCAAATATCTCAGACATTTTACAGTAAAGAGCCATTTTAAAATCATATTTAATAGAATTAAAAAAAAACAAAAATAGGGTTTCTTAATCTCTTATATATTATGTTCTCAGTAGTGTATCTAAATTTACCACAAATTTCTATACATAAAATCCCACATGTTTGACTATAAGACCTAGATTTAAGATTAACTATATTAACACAGTTTGGTTTAGATATACCTTGTCGACACATAGTCTAAAAGTAGTATGGCGTAGTAATACTACAGTCAGGCACAAAAGTAAACAGCTATACTTAATACGATTCGTTTGGCAAGAGCTCTTAGGCTAGACTCATTAATTTTGCGCGACAAAACCTTAGAGAATACACAACTACCTTCACACCAGCCTTTTGGTTATATCTTGGATAAAGAGAGAAATATATCACATAATTATAAAACTCCAAACATAAACTCATTGATAAAACAGTTAATTCTATAATTAATTCATTTATAAATCAAATCGAAACCAAATTCATAACTTTGTTTTAAAAATGAAATGTGGAATTACTTTTCACAATTAAAAAGAAATCGTCAACAACAGAGTGAAACTTCTTTGTGGAATTGTACTTTTTGGTAGATTTTGAACAAAGAACATAGAGGAAGTCTTGTAGACGATCTACGATAAAAAGAAAGCTAAAACCGGTCGCTTTATTAGGTTTACTTTTCACAAACGAAGTATTAATTCGCAGACTTTTCAAATATTATTATATTTATTTAAATTTAAGCGGTTTTTGTGTGGGTTGGCTGATATAGTTCATCACTTATGATCTTTTATTCAAATAAATTAAAATATTACTATAATAATATTCAGTATGTATACAACATAAGTTAAGGGAAACCCCATAATGCGGTACTATGGTGTGATAAGACCAGCACCATATTTTAATTGAATATATCGTATGCAATAATAGCAAAATGGTGTGAAGTCAACGCTCTGTAAGCGGTTCAGTTACCTGGCGATGCACTTTTGGAAGTTTTATTTGTGTTTTCGCTAACCTCATAACGGATATGACCCTAGAGAATTCCATGCTCACAATATTCAAGCCACAATCTACTATTAAACCCAAATTTAAATAATTATTAAAACAAATATACCACCACCGAACCCAAAAAGACATATTTATACTACTCACTTATTTATAATTTTGATTTAGTCAAGTCCCTAATTGTAAAAATAATTTAGGTTGTAAACAAGACAAAGAATCCCCAAACGAGTAGCAACGGTGATGACATTTTGCTGAGCCATGTTTAATTATTTTTCATTTAAAGTTTAACAATGCTTCCAGTTGTGTGAAAGCATAATATTGTGCTTAATATTTTAATTTGTCCGCGGATAAACTTTACAGCAGTTTGATTAAAAGTTTACAATGAAAGAATACACTGTGAAACCAGAGAGAAAATTAAAGTGTGCACAATTTATAACAATATGAACATCTCAAAAAATACAAATTACATTATGGTTAGGTAATTTTGCTTGGCTAATCTAGCATGTTTCGAAACGATTTTATTATGAAATACGATTTCCGAATTTATTTAAGAAATTATTAATAACAATATAATATTTGATGAATAATTCAAGTAAAAGAAAGCCATCTGAGTTAGAAATTTTTATGTAGCTGTAATAGTATTTTTTTATTATTCGTAATAATAATTATTTAAAAAGTCGTAGGAATGAAAACAAACTGTGAAACAAAGAGAGCAAACCAGACAAGAAAAAGTAAAGGATAGTTATAAATAGACAACAGTAGGTATATTTTATATTTAAGATAATACAATTTGGTTGTTATAAATAATAAATAATAAGTATGTTAAATATGTTTTTATAATAGTGTTGGTAAATGAAATACTAATAATGATTCCTTCAAAATCTGTAGATTTTTTATTCTCAGTTACACTTATGCTTATTGTCATTAGTTTATGAGAATGTTTTTTGAGGATTATTAATAATTGTTATAATAAACTAGTTCAAAATTTGTTAAATCGAAGCAATACTGAAAATATGAATTACTTCTTTGTTAATTATCGCGTCTCGTAGATTAATGCTTAAAGAGATCATATCAGAAGATGCAGGTTCGTGTCCTGCTTGAGGCCATTATTTTATATGTACTTATATCAAAAAATAATTCATAGCATGATGTGATCCCGTTTCTAATAATGGATACAAATGTTTCGGTTTGCTTCATAGCAATGTTTGAATTAGTAAAAGTGACGGCTGACTTACAATATTAGTGTCTAAGTATTCCTTTGATGTATTCGGGAAGCATCTGGATCCAATTGACCCAGATCTTTCAAGCTTTATCATCAAATTGGTGGAAAAATAAGGCATGTTCGATCGCAGATTGACTGATACAATGTAACAAGAGTGAATGTCTTCCATCTTCTATCTTTTAGACCCAATCCCGTCGTGAACGTGACGATTCGTTCCGCTGAATAATTCCGTTAAAATTGAAAATGCTGAAAAACAAAGCCTCACGCAGGCAGAATGTTTTTCAGATGAACATTCTGGAATGCCATTTTTCGAAATTGTTTCCGTTTCTACGCCACACACAATGTATTTATAACAATATCGCCTTATTTGATTTTTTATACCCTGTATTTTGTATCTTACAAATAAAATATTTGTAGAATGACATGATTTTATATTCATTTTAATGTTGAATTTCATAGTCGAAAAGCCTTTGATTCGTTTATTTAAAAAGTGAAAACTAAAACAAAAACATGCTTATCTCTATTATTGAATTGTACTTAAAAAAAATTAAAATTATAAATACCAACATTGTTTAACTACCTCTATTTAATAATTAAAAATGTAAAACAACTAAAATACAAATACATCCTGTATTAGTTTCAAATAATCTCCAAAAAATACATACCTCTGATTTTCCTTCGATCATTGAATAAATTATTTTTTTCTGGATTCCATCAATATACATAATAAAATATATAAGTAATTTAATATATGAACTAAACTATTTTACAAAATTATTCAATTAATATATTATAATTATTGATTTATGACAAAATCTCAATTAAATAATAAACTTTTTAGTAGTAATAACCTAAAATAACATTTAATGAAACCAGCAACCCAAATGGACGGCGCAAAGGTTTTGGACCTTTCAATTTTATCAAATTGTAGAATGTAAAGGTAGCTTTGTAATGCATGTAAAAATATACAATTTGTGGGTTAGAAGAACAATAAAAGTATGTAAGTATTGATTGTATTGTGTTGTGAGAGATTGCAATTTGTGGTGGATGTACGTGATGCTTGTGCATTGCATTTCTATGCCCAAGGGATTTAATTTCACAAAATAAATAAAAAAAATATTTTTATATATTTCCAGGCATTAAAGAAGCAAGAAATACTTAACTTCATAAATAACAGTATTCAGAAATAAAACATTTTATGTAACAAACTCAGTAGGAACTATTACGACTTTAATATTAAATAATATTTATAGTTGCTTGCATTTAAAAAGCTCTTTACATTGAAAAGTTCCATTATTCGACATTTAATTAATATCTTTTCATAACTTCGTCATTTGAACTTTGAATTTATAAGAAATTGCCATTTCGATCAATACATTTGCAAAATCCTTTAATATACATATTTCTTTATTTGCTAACCACATTCCACAATAAAATTGTATTATTATTAATATAATTATAACATTTAGAAGAGAACACAACCAAATCTACATACAGTGACATCTATGTTTTATAAATTATGTTTCCTGTCAACTACTCTTACGGCTGTATTCAATATAATAGTGTAATAAGAGAGTGTACGTGTGGTGCGTATACGAATAGATCTGGTGTACAATATACTACCAGTCAGCTCTATCAGTACACGTACCTTTACTATTTAGCTCTAGCACAACTCACTAACACACTATCATTACACTTTCTGTTGTTCGTAGCTAAAATATATATAAAAACTGAGATTTTGAAATTTCCTAATAAATAATTATTGTATATTATTATTAAAACTAGGGAAATTTTAATTGAAATTTTCAATTTGTCAATGTTTTAATGTTCTGTTTGTCTTTTTATTCGGAAGTTTCTATTTTTATTTCATTATTGCTTTAAATTTGTTTATTTTTCTATCAGAAGAAGTTTGAATTTTCAAAGCAAATTATGAATAAAATAACTATAAATAATACCCAATAAATACTTTTTTTTTGAGAATTGTCATTCACTATGCATTATTAAATGTCTAATATAATTTTTATATTTTATATTATTTCATTAAAATACCCGTTTTTAGATTTTAGATAATTGTAGTAAAATAATTATAACAAAAAAATATTATTCTTCCATCTGATAATACTGATAGTTGACGGATCTGTACAGACATACAACATACACACAAGTTTAACAGTTATAGATATAATACCTATTCATTAGTCGATATAATACAGTGTGTTTTTTGCAGTGTGGTGATTAATTAATCTGAGAGGGTTTACCATGATTATGATTTCGCTCTAGATTAAATCAAATTAGAGGAAAGAAAAACAGGATAATTTTTAAATGGATAAAAAGTGTAGGAGCGTTAATTAAGAAGAGGCTCAGTTTTGGGCCAAGAAGTTTCCCCAGTCAACACAATGAAGACACATCGTCCTTTGTTTTAGACTGCAACTTAATCGTTAACTTTAACAAGATTTAAGACGAGGCACAAGACATTTCTGACCTCTTTGAATGAATAAATAAATAAATAAAGTGCTGAATCGATGGTAGTATTCTATCTTGAATATCGCAATGATCGTCGACTAAAATCTCTTTCGGAATGAAATTAGTCCGAAAACTTTGGGTAAATTTTATTATTGGCTGGAAAGGATTTAACCTCGACCCGGCTTAACGTCGTTACAACTTTATCACTTTCATAGTTTCCAAATCCAGGCTTAAATTTTCGCCGGTGGATACTTAAAATATTACAAAATGAGGCAAGCCGAACAACTTCTGAAGGATATATTATCTTCCAAATGAACGACCCTTTAGTGAGTTATCGCCGATGGGTATAATATCAATATTTTCGCCTTTTAACAATAAATTTGCACCAATAGGTGGTAACATTTATTTTGTTATCTGTCCGATAAATGGAACCTATCAAAGCTTATTGAAGAAGTTTATATCTGAAGTAAGTTGTTATGGATAAAGTTGTATTCGAGGCAATGCGATGGAGAAATGATATAGAAATAGTCTTTGCCAGATACTCTCATCTTCAACACACGTAATTACCACTGTCTGTTATTTCCAACCTAATGTCTTTTTAATTTGAACAAGAAAATATGAAGGATTCCCTGCTCAAACCAGTATTGAAATTTAATTCAATATATTGCTTTTTAATAATATTATTATAATTTTTATGATGGCGGTCTACAGAAAACGGACCGAAGCCGAATTTACATTTTGAATGCCCATGTTCTTACAAATATATATAAAAAAATAATATCCACTATAAAATCGAATCTAAATACTATTTACTAGTAAGCCGGACAAGTTGTTACATCACAATAATTCAAAGCATTTTGGCAGTCAGAATTATTGATTTTATGTCTACAAGTCTTTTAGAGTTATTCCCAAAAGGACACGTCAAAATATGTCAACCGGAAAATTCGGTGATGTCATCAAAGATAATGGAAGAACATTTATAAAAAATTTAAGTAATAAAAAAATAAATAATAGCCTGAATATAAAATGAAACTCCATCACAAGGATTTATTTATAGCTCCATAGTCTATAGAAATATATTTTTGGTTTACAAAATCACATATTGTAGTACATGTTGAAATACTTAAATAATTCTTATATAATTATTTGGGAAATTGGTAGTCCAGTAGAGATAACTTAAAATAGGCATTAATGAATAAAGGAGTATTGCTTAAAACTAACAATGTAATGCTTAAAACTAAATATACTCAATATAACTCAGATGGGCTTCTTATGAATTATTATATTTTATTATTAATTAATCTGCTACACACTTATTTGAATACGTGCTTAAAAAATAATTTATAAACATTCAGTCAAATTTTGGTTTCCCAAATAAACTTCTATTTAGTTTTTAGTATAATTATTTATTTTTTGTAAATAGAGTTTTATTGTTGTTGATATTATTTATTGATTCATATTTTAAATTATTTGTATGTCTTCCATATTCTACATAAACTATGGGCCGTATTCAATATAATAATGTAATGAATGAGTCTATTTGTACACAAACCACTCATTAACACAATCCCAATATTATATCGCATCCCATATAAATATTTTGAAAAATTCATGTTAAACATAGGTAAAAAGATTTATATAAATTCTGTTCAATAAAGATTATTGTTTTACCTATCATTGTATAAAAAAAATATGAAAAGTATGGTTAAAAACAGGCAACAAGTATAACTACATAACAGCAATAAAACATGTCAACTTAATGCAATACAGGAGAGCATTCGATAGGTTAATTCGATCATCTCGGGAGCAATATCATTTTTAGAGTTTCATTCCGACTCTGCATAAAGTCCCTACTCTCGCTACGTATCGGTCGCTAAACTGTTTTTTTATGATAATTTAATTTGGCGAAATTATGCCACCTCATCGCGTTATATACTGTAGTATAAGGGGGTGGGATTGGGGTGGCATTGTAATTCGGATGGTGGTTGACAAATGACCTGGTCGCGGCGCGTAATTTGAAATCGCGCTGACGAAAGAGTTTTCCTATTTTCTCTTTTTCTTTGCAATGCGAATTTTGTCATCGCTAATCTGAAAATCTGGATTAAATTTTCAATTGGACCTGTCTTTCCTACCGCAGGCTTTATTGTATTAATATCAGACCGACTAGTATTATACAATCCAAACATACTATTCTATTTTAATTACACATTGATCGGTTACAATATTTAATTAATATTTGATGAACTGTTTTTATAATAATTGAGTTATTCAATTATCAACCATTTGAGGAATCGAATGAGGATTTAAATTTGTATATTTGAATCATACGTCAATGAAATTTTTGGTATCTATTTGATCTTATCAGATTAAAATTTTATTGGAAGAGAAGTTTTATATTATTTTAATATTTTGATTAAAACAAAACCTTTGTTGCACTTACATATTTCAAAAAACACGTAATAATCCAGAATATAAGATTATTTTAGATAGATTTATTGATATAAAAATATGTTTGAAAATACTTTTGTAAATTGATTTTGTATTCAAAGAATCAAACATTAAATTTTTAATATGAAAATGAAAGTGCTACTTTAAATAATAAAATTAATTTGTCTGTGATAATTTTCAAATAAAATTTCAAGAAAAAGAAGTCGACTCTTTTAGTAATTTGTTTGTTTGCAACACATATTTTTTTAAAAAATCAAATGAACTATTAAAATTATTTGTTGAAATAACTGCAAAGTAAAGCGTATTAGACGCTTTTATTATTTTTAAAATATTAGATTTTATATTAATTTTATACAAAAATAATAACTCTTTAAAAAAGTTAAAAAAAATGCGAGGATGCTGCGTTGTAATCGCCGTCCTTCTGACTCAAGGGGTGGTATTTGGGTTGCATAATATATTTATTTTTTATCCACAGACTGGAAACATTTTATTACACAAAGTGGAAATAATTGCCTTTTAAAAGAGTGGTGGTAAAAAGTGATTACAAAGTAGCCACCCCCTCGGAGACGAGCACAACCCTATACGATGTGTATTTTTAAAGGCACACCACGTTTTGTAATTAATTTTAACCAGTGCCATTTTGTATGCACTCTCTAAATACGAGCTCAGATGGCTTTTTTATATTATCACACAATACAATATAAATAACAACACCCAAAGTGATAATAAACTTCACATTCATATGATAAACTACGCGATTTACAAGTGTAAAAGTGAATTACTTCATCCTCACCCTCGCTCAATTCAAATGCGGGAACGACTTAAAAACACATTTAAAATTAAATTAACTCGGGGAAAAGTGCTTTAGAAAAGGCTAATTTAATTCATCGACAACCTGATTAAGATAAGAATTAATAATTGTACATATATGTTAATTATTTTTTCACTCTGTAAGGGACAAAGTGAAAGACTTTTAACCATTATGATTGTTTTAAAGGAAAGTTTATCTATGTGAAATCAGCGACTCATATTGCTATGATAGCGTCTTATATTTGTATTACTATTGAAAAGAAATATGGTTTTGGTTGATTTATTGAGTGAAAAATAAAAAGGTGCGAAAAATATTGTATTATTATTTTTTAATAATCATTATAACTGATTTGTACAAAAATGCTATGCAAATAAATTATTTAAATAAAGGGACTTTAAATATATGTAGCTGTAAGAAATATGACGACTTATAGATGTACAAGTAGTAAGAAGCATTGCGCTAAAGAATTTGTATTAAATTTGTCTAAAAACAACAATGAAATTAATAGAACACAGGATACAAAATAAAATATTAATGGAAATCATGCTTGTGTAAAATGCTAATTGTTGGAATGATTTTTTTTTATGAAAATCAAGTGTTTGAGGTGAACATGGTAGAAAAGCAGTTAAAAGAAAATCTTTCAATCTAAAATACAATCCATCGGTGAAATTCTGATAAAGGAAATATAATATTCAGTATTGAGGATCTTCTTCGTTGGCAGAACTGCTCCACAAAGCATTTCTTTGACATGTCCTCTACTTGAGATGTCTCTTCCTGGATACTGCATATCCTCAACTAGAGTACCTTGCCTCTTTCATCATATCCTTTTAACTTTCGAATTATTACAACACTTTTATTTTTAATTTGTTGAGAAGAGAAGGCAGCCAACTACTGGTGCAACATTGGCCAATTATTGAATTCTGTATAACTGACTACCAGCGTCAAGTGAAATTTTCGGTTTAAGATTATTATTTGTTTCTATGAAAATCATATTAATAAATTATTTGCAATTTAATAAGGCAATGAATACTGTCGCCGAATGCTGGTGCTATCAGTGTTGTGCCAAAGTCAAACGAATTATAAAATTTATCTCTTTCCTCTAAATCGCTTCAGCTTCTTTAGCGTAAAGTGCAATAAAACCATGAAAACTCTCTTTACCAAATTTATTGTATTTATATCGCTTCATTGGATTCTATGGGGGATGTCCAGAAAAGACGTACATTTATGTATAACACAAATCGTCTGACTTTGGCGCAACACTGGTTACAATATGTAAACAAACGACACGTGCGTTGAAAGCATTTAATTGGTGAAAAAAATTTTTTTCTAAGGATTCAGACAGTATTTTAACCAATAAAATGATATTTTCCTATATACCAGCGTGATAGCTAACGGGATAAGACGCGTGGCTACAAATACTGTGGTCATGGGTTCAAATCCCGCTCAACCCACTTTTTTTATTGATTTGATCGGTTATTACAACCGGGAGATCGTGAATAATATTAATAAAATCCCGATCGATCGTCTTGATCCAGGTAAATACTGAAGTGATTATTAAATTGGACAGAGCCGCTCTATCGGTGACCTATATAACTAGTAACTAATAGCACGTTGGTGTGTATAAAAAACAAACTCAAAAATACCCTCTCAAAAAAAGGTCCTCGGGGCGTTTGTTTTTTTTTATTAAAACATTTTTGGAATTTTATATTCTCGCGTATATATATATTTATTTATATATATTTATATATATATATATATATATATATATATATATATATATATATATATATATATATATATATATATATATATATTCAAAAGAATTTTGTTCTCAGTGTGGGTTTAATAAATAATTCAGCAAATTTAATCAGAACAGTGTGTGGTGAATGGTCATTAATTTGTTATCTTTAGAATGTCCAGTGGAAAACACAGCACCTTTTGTTGAATGCAGGATATTTTAATATAAATGTGACACATAATTCTTGTTTTCAGTGCAGCTGTTGCATACGATTTGTCCGGCTTATATTATATAAATTTCCATACAGATTAAAGGTTATATTGATGGTGGTAATGCGGGCATAACATTGTGCAAGTTCTCCCGGAGGACATGCTTCCAATTTTTCACTCAAAAATGCATAAGAGCCATGAGATTCATGGGAAGCGACATCCTTTTGTCTCGACAATCGTGTTAGCTGAAGACCAAGTTGTTACTTGCATTTTTCATACATTCCAAGATGCACAGCTTCTCTGGACCTATCTGACGTCTTAACCCGCAACTTTCTTTCAAGTCTTTTAAATCACTCATGAATTTTGAATACGAGTAAAATGATGTACAACCATCGCTTAGAAGCAGCTTTAATTTTGTTTTTAATTCAATGGGTAGACGCGGAAATAATATATTTGTTAGAATGGGAATTTGGTTTATTCAATGAGTTTATAAATTTACTCAATGACTTGAAATAACTGAAAATATTTTATGGGTTGGTAGTGAATTGCAAATATAAGCGAAAAAATATATTATTATTTTTTTAAAAAATATTTTTACTATTAATTACGTATAACAGACACAATACAAACGCGACAGTCACTACTACATCAGAGAACCAGCTGATTCCAAGATAGTGGCCCAAACTCGATTCTAAAAGCACTAAGAATATTTAAAAAAAATAATTAACACATTTTTAAAATTATTCCCTACTCTACCATCCACTTAAATATTCTCAGTTATTTCATATTCACCCTGTAGATGCCAAGAATACTTGTAAATACGACAGTAAATGTGAGGAACCAGCCATACAAACAGGCACCAGCAGGCTTCGTGTGTGTTTCTACCGCATCGCCGTCTCGCTAATTCAAATTCTATTGCGTGTACACAACGTTTACATGTACTTATATATGCCGTAATATCGCATGCCGCTTCTATAGATAAAATTTCATTGGGTTACATTAAGTCATCTTGTCAGTGACGTTAAGCGCTGTATTCAAGATAGGGTGGGTTAGTGAGTCGTGCTAGACGAATAATGTGTGTATGAATAGACTATAGCTTTAGAGATTGGTAGTATTGGTGTACACGCATACGCACCGCACGCACACACTATAATTACACTATTATATTGATGTGGGCCAAGATGCCTTACGAAAATAAATCAAGCCCACATAATTAAAAAAATATATGGAGAGATAATATAAAATGCTGCCACAACCAATGTAAACATATTAATGATAATGATCGTATGACAGTAAATGTATATTCTATACATTCTGACTAGGTTGTAATGGAAATAGCTTTAGAAGTACATTAGCCAATTGCAAATAGTAGTAGTAATAGTAAATATTTGTGGGCAATATTGGATGTGTCGGTATCTGCCTCTCATAACTTATGTGTCGTATTTGCATCAATGAAACACACTACAATACAACATCACTTTAACAACACCAAATTAAATAACTTTAGCCAGGGGGAATTTCCCTATCGATATAATGTGTACATTATATATGTTAAAAGTAGTAAAAATCAATTATTAGGTGATAATTTATTCATTCACGTTCATACTAAAGCGATAAGGATTAACGATATATCGTAAGGATTGAAATAGTGACGATAAATCATCGTTACAATTCTTACAATATACTTCAGTTTCTAATCTAACACGGCCTTAGAATAATGCTTTTTCATAGTGAAAACATTTTAAAAGCTTTCTATTATTATATAATTAGAACATGCTTATTAGATCAAGGGGTAGAAAAGCAGTCATCATGAGTTCAAATCCCGGTCAAGTCAAAAAATAATATGATTCGATCAGTGATTATGACTGGGAGATCGGGAATTATATTATTAAATCCCGAAAAATCGTCTTTTTTTTATTTTATTAAATAAGAGAAAACAGTTCTCTGGAATACCAGAGAACCAACATCTCTATGTGAAATTGTATATTAACATAATTCCTTATTCTACGGCAAATTAGATACATATTTACATATATAATAATATACAAAATAATATACAAATAATAATAATATACAAATAATAATAATATACAAAATAAACGAAAATAAAGAAAAATAAAGTGTATGTAAAAAAGGTAAAAAACTTAATATAATCAAATTTAATTAAATAGTAGTGTTCTAAGGATAAATTTAAAATCCGTGAGGGTGTTGTGAAAGATATCTACTTCAGGTAAGGAAGTCTTCATCCAGGTTAACTCTAATTTCTTGGATTATAAGGTAAATACTAAGACGGTTATATTATGTCTGTTATAATTAAGATCACCGACAGGTAATTTTTTAAATAAAAAAAACACATGCTAAAAAGCACATCGGGGCTTATAGAAATATTTTTTTGGTAAGGAACCCATTATTTCGTTTTATATTAAACATTTTGTTATAACAGTGATAATCTAGAAATCTGCGATTGATTCCTGCATCTTCTGTAAATTTTTACATTTACAAAAGTTAAATTCATATAAATGATTCATTGAAAGTATTAAACAACCACAATTATACTCTATTCTGTGTACTTCACAAAAACAACTAATTCCAATTTTATGGCTCAAAATTGATTCTAAAAGTGCTAAATCGTTTTGATTATCTAAAAAAAAAAAATTCACACTTATTTTTCGATACCGTTCAAGACTACCCTGTAAAAATAAATATCTAAACAAAATCCCATATTAATAAATCTATAACATCTATAATCCAAAGGAATAACTTAACATATTACTATGAATATATTATGTGACAGTAATAGTACCTATTGGATATTGTATTTGAAATGTGGTGATAAGTTGGCATGTCATTTGCAGTTGGATGATCCGTTGCTTTGACAAAACAACTATTCTATGCATAATGTGGTAAATAATACGATATTCAATACATTTCAAATATGTTCAGCGATCGGTGATTTATAAATACGATGCACTTATTTATTTTTATTCCAGGTTAACACTTAATAAGTTTTCCTCAAATCCATCACAAACATGTTGGCAGGTTATAAAAGCATTTTTATGAAGTGAACTCGTGTTGAAAAGGTGTGTTTGTCACGATCGAGGCTTTTAGCGTGCATTTCAGACATTGATATGTGATAAGACACACACTGTACGTGACACATTCAATTATATGAACCTGTGTAAATACTAATTATATCAATAGAAGAATGTATTGTTGAATCTATAGGTATTTAAAAAAAAATGCAAATAAAACTGTATGAACAAGATATTAATCCATCAAGCTGCACTGCAAATTTGAACTTGTCTGCTCGAATATGAATGGTTTTTATTTGGTATTGTATATTAAAATCTACGAACATAAAATGTTTGACAAATCGATTAATCAGTAACACAAAAATGAATCTACAAACTGACAGTTTTCATGTAAAAAATTGTCATATTACACATTCATTAAAAAGTATAACTAAAATAAATTTGTGTACTTTGAGGTGTAAAAAATTATATACAATATCTTTGTTTAAAGGAAATACTTTCTTATATTATTTAAATGTAAATGATTAAAGGTGATTTTGAATAAAAACAACTGTTTTATGATATTTTTAAAATGTATGAAGTATTTATAAATACATAAGCTTTTGTTATATTTACAATTTTGGTTATCAATTGTATCGATTATACCAAGTAAAACTACACATGTAATTCAAAAATAGGTTTTTTGTAGTTAAATTTATGTTTTATCGATCCATCAAAATACAAAAACACATTTCAATCATCATAATCAAGAAATAATTTTCACATTTAATATATTCACGCCATTAGTCTTTAATCGCCTAATTCATATAAAATGGCCACGTGGTTTGTATATAAAAAAATCTTTGATATAATATTTCCATTCACACTGTACGGAATTAAATGGTCCGTAAAGGAGGGAAGAAATCAAAATACACACATTAATGTTTCTTTTTGATGGTTTTGCAAACTAGTATTTGATATTTCTACATATTGAAGTCTCTTTTTGTGTCTGAATCAACTTATATTTTGTACTCTTTTATTACGAGTTCACAGAAATCACTGAATGAAATGCAATCTGGCTGTCACAACTTTGCCTCAACACTTTTATTTTTTCTCCAGGTTACTAAATAATTATATTGAATTAATATATAAAATGAGGTGTAAATATCAATTTAATATATAGTGGAACGTTCCTACTCCTAAAACCTACAATGATTATTTTTACAAAACATAACATTTTTTCTCATACTAAGATACCAGACTAAATTCGCAAGACTATTCCAAGCAAGGTCGTATATTAAATAAAATATTTATATAAGAAAATAATAATCAGAGAATAATATTAAACTACAAATATAATTTTGATTATCAAATCAGAGGGAGTTTCCGTACTATTTTATATTAAAAAAATCATATATAATTTGCAGTATGTACAGGAAATTATTTTACAAAGAATTTGCAGTTGCAGTTATCTACAGAAAATTTTTAACTGTATACAATTGCTACTATTTTAAATCATATAGAAATTTATCACAAATTAATTAAACCAAAAGCTGGAATCTCCAATCTTATCATACAATTTATTAGTATTTTATTTAATTGAAAAAAAATTCATAAGTAGGTTTTTTTACTTAACAATAGAAGTTAATTATCAAATTAAATTTAAACTTGTATTGTTTAATTATTTACAGTTAATTAAGACATACATAGAATGTCGTCTATTGAGTTTTATTTCAATCTATGCCCCAAACGACTTCACAGTATGTATTCACTTTATCATTTATATTGAGAAATGCACTACTATTTTATCCCGATTATTATTCCCAGTCTACCAGTTGCAATAACCGATTGTATTTTTTTATTCGAGTAAGATTCAAGAAGATTGTGGCATTTAATTTATGTATGTATGTATTTTAAATACAAGTTGCTTTTGAGATGGGATCGTAAAATTGTAATTATTTTTTGAATGGAAATATGTCAGAATTCAATGTGGACTCGTTTATATTATAAATACAAAAGGCTGTACGGCTTCTGGAGGCCCTATTTGAATATAATCCAAGAGTTGAATGTGCAATCTTTGTAGCTTAATGGAACCCGCAAAACTCCAACAGCCTCGTCTTCAACTAAACTTGTTCCAAGTTAAACATGCGACTCTTCCTGCTTCCCTTTTTTACACTCTTAACACCAACCAACTTTCAGCGATAATGCCAGTGTCATGTGTTTGAATTTTTTTTTGCCATAGAAGGGGAACAATTTCAAAGAAGAGAAAAATATATTTGAATATCCCCTCTGAATAAGAAATTTATCTCGTGAT